>OY992896.1:52483798-52539766 GCA_963921405.1 Cepaea hortensis
AGGAGGGAGGAAGAGGAGGAGGGAGGAAGAAGAAGGAGGAGGGAGAAGGAGGGATGAGGAGGAGGAGGGAGGAGGAGGAAGAGGGAGGAGGAGGAATGTGAAGGGAGGAGGAGGAGGGAGGAGGAGAAGGCAGGAGGAGGGATGAGGAGGAGGGAGGAGGAGGAAGAGGGAGGAGGAGGAATGTGAAGGGAGGAGGAGGGAGAAGGTAGAGGGAGGAAGAGGAGGGAGGAGGAGGAGAGGGAGGAGGAGGAAGGAGGAGGGGGAGGAGGGAGGAGGAGGAGGGAGGAAGAAGGAGGAGGAGGGAGAAGGAGGGATGAGGAGGAGGAGGGAGGAGGAGGAAGAGGGAGGAGGAGGAATGTGAAGGGAGGAGGAGGGATAGGGAGGAGGGGGAGGGGAGGAGGAAGAGGGTAGGAGGAAGAGTGGAGAGGAGGAGGGAGGAGCTAGAGGGAGGAGGAGGAGGGAGGAAAAGGGAGGAGGAGGGAGGAGGTAGGAGGAGGAGGAAGAGGGAGGAGGAAGGAGGAGGAAGAAGCAGGAGGAAGAGGGAGGAGGAGGATGGAGGAGGGAGAGGGAGGAAGAGGGAGGAGGAGGAAGAGGGAGGAGGAGGAAGAGGGAGGAGGAGGATGGAGGAGGGAGAGGGAGGAGGGGAAGAGGAAGAGGGTAGGTGGAGGGAAGAGGAGGAGGAGAAGGAGGGAGGAGGAGGAGGAGGAGGAGGAGGGGAGAGAAAGAGGGAGGAGGCAGAGGGAGAAGAAGGAAGGAGGAGGAGGAAGGAGGGAGAGGAAGGAGGGAGAATGAGGAGGGGAGGAAGGAAAGGGAGGTGGAAGAGGAGGAGGAGGGAGGAGGAAAGAGGTAGGGGGAGGAGGAGGTAGAGGGAGGAGGAGGAGGAAGGAAAGGGAGGAGGAAGAGGAGGAGAAGGGAGGAGGAGGGTGGAGGGAGGAGGAGGAGGTAGAGGGAGTAGGAGGGAGGAGGTAGGAGGAGGAGGAGGGATGAGGAGGGAGAGGGAGAAGGAGGGAAGATGAGGAGGAGGCGGAGGGAGTAGGAGGGAGTAGGAGGGAGTAGGATGGAGGAGGTGGAGAGAGGAAGAGGGAGAAGGAAGAGGGAGAAGGAGGAGGGAGGAGGGAGAGGGATGAGAGGGAGGAGGAAGGGGAGGAGGGTGGAGGGAGGAGGTAGAGGGAGGAGGAGGGAGGAGAAGAGAGGAGGAGAGAGTTCACCATTCCGAATTCATACTCGTCTAGTTCTTCCCTTCTACACGACTGTAGATAACTTCCTTACACATAAAAAGATGAATTGTTATTGATATTGCCGTGGCATGGAGGAATATCAGCAGCAGAGTTGATCCAAAAAAACCAAAGACTGAGATCTACGGAGAGCCATGAACGCCTACGCCAGCCGGCACGGCACTTGATGATGATGATTGCCGTGTGACGATTCTGTGTAGTCACGTCATTTTCTTCCCTTTCCCTAGCGTTTTGGTTCGGGGATTCTTTCATCATCATCATCATATATTTACGTACGTATTTTGGGAGGGGGAGGAGGGAGGAGGAGGAAGAAGAAAAAAAAACTATGACAGTTGACAGCTCTGGAATGAAAGGAAGGCGTGTAGAAAATTTCATCTCAATCGGATAGGCCGTTCGCGAACAAATAAAGGACATACATATTTACATACATACATATATATACACATACACTTTGTTTTATAGATATATATATATATATATATATATATATATATATATATATATATATATATATATATATATATATATATATATATATATATATATATATATATATATATATATATATCCCCAGGGGCCGAACGCGTACTCTGTGCGCTTAGAGAAATGTATCTGAATGTATAATGACTACTTATAGGAATTAAATGAGACGCTCCCCGTCAGAGACTAGGCGACATCGGGCCGGGTCGTCAGCTAGTGTGTGTGTGTGTATATATATATATATATGTGTGTGTGTGTGTGTATGTGTGTGTGTGTGTGTGTGTGTGTGTGTGTGGGTGTGTGGGTGGGTGGGTGGGTGGGTGGGTGGGTGTGTGGGTGGGTGGGTGGGTGGGTGTGTGTGTGTGTGTGTGTGTGTGTGTGTGTGTGTGTGTGTGTGTGTGTGTGTTATAGACTACAAGAAAGCTTTTGACAAAGCACAACATAAACAATTAATTACACTCTTTCAAGATGTAGAAGGTGTGGACGGAATGGGCATGACTTATTAGTAACTTGTACTGGGAACAAGTGGCGACAATTAGACCATCATCATCATATGCCATTCCGATAAGCGTGGGCGCTCATATTTCGCCATCTCACACGATCACCAGAGTCGTAGATCAGCTCTGTGTTTCTGTCTCGGCCATGCTATGAGGCCAAGCCATCCAGATATTTACTTCTCTGCCTTTTCTTTTTCTTCTTTTTTTCTCCTATCTTGTACATGTAATATGGTGCACGGCATAGAAGCATATGCAATGAACTAGCAATTACAAAGTCGAATAGAGGCCCTTGAGATATGGATATACAGAAGAATAAGTCGTAATTCATGGAAACAAAAACAATCAAATACAGAGTCCTATAAAAAAAACTTGCAATAAAAATAGTCTTGATGAACGAAATAAACAAAAGAGGCAAGTTAAATATTTCAGCCACATTAAAAGACATACAGCTCTTATAAAAACCATACTGGAGAGTAAGATTTAAGACAAGCGAGTAAGAGGTAGACAACGATATAAGTGGGAAGATAATATCAAGGTATGGACGAACGGCAATCTGACAGAATGTCCAGTCAAGGCGAGAGACAGGTAATGTTGGAGATCCATTGCAGCCAACCTTCATTGTGGAGACAGAAACTGTTTAATTGCATGTTTTCTATTGTCAGAGACTAATTACAATGTGTAATATATTCAAATAATTGTATCTTTTAGAGTTTAAATTATTTGCATTAATTATATCTTTTAGAGTTTACATTATTTGCATTAATTATACCTTTTAGAGTTCACATTATTTGCATTAATTATACCTTTTAGAGTTCATATTATTTGCATTAATTATATCTTTTAGATTTCAAATTTTTTGCACTAATTATATATTGTATAATTCAATTTATTTACATTAATTATATCTTTTAGAGTTCATATTATTTGCATTAATTACATCTTTTAGAGTTCATATTATTTGCATTAACTATATCTTTTAGAGATAGCGAACTGTCTACATGCTGTCTGGGAGTCGAGGTAGCGTACTGTCTACATGCTGTCTGGAACCGAGGTACCGTACTGTCTACATGCTGTCTGGGAGCCGAGGTGGCGTACTGTCTACGTGCTGTCTGGGAGCCGGGGTAGCGTATTGTCTTGGAGCCCAGGTAGCGTAATGTCTCTATGCTGTCTGGTAACCGGGGTATCGTACTGTCTGCATGCTATCTGGGAGCCGAAGTAGCGTACTATTTGGAGCCGAGGTAGTCTACTTTCTGTGAGCCGAGGTAGCGTACTGTCTCCAGGATGTCTGGGAGCCAAGTTAGCATACTGTCTCCATGCTGTCTGGGAGCCAAGGTAGCGTACTGTCTCCAGGATGTCTGGGAGCCAAGTTAGCATACTGTCTCCATGCTGTCTGGTAGCCGAGGAAGCGTACTGTCTAAACGCTAGCCTGCCGGGCCGGTGGTCATGGGTTCGATCTGTACTGGGACGGAATCGAATGTGTAAAACTAATCTGGAATCCCCGGCTAACCCAGACTAAACCAGGTACCAGAAAACTTCTAGTGAAACAAAGGCGGTCAGCCTGATACTGTCTACATTACCCGCCGAGAGATAATTGGTCTTTAAAAAAGTGGGCCCAACACCGGATAGCCAATGCGCTTTCAGACGTGTGAAAGTATCCTTTACCTTTACTTATTATTATGTTTTTGATATTCAACACTGTTGCTGTCTTTTGTTTTTCAAAATATACAATTCCTAGTTGAAGTATAGGTAATTTATTTTTAGTGCAAGGAGTTTTAAGTTCATTTGAGAGGTCAGCATGGATAATAGCGCTCGTTCTTAACTTTCCGGTGCGATGATGCCAAAGCAGCGGGTTCAACCCCTACATCGGTCAATGGCGCTGGAGCTACGGAGTTCGTGCTTTGTGCAACGGTTTCCGCGCTGCGGAAAAAGACTGAGCCATATGTGATAAAAACCCGGTGCAATGAAGTCGACCCTGTCAACTTTTAAGCGACTTTTTTTAAAGTTCAATTCCCGTCCTTGACTTAAGGGCGTAAATTACAAGTACCTCAAGTGTCGGAGTGGGTTCGCCTGATGGTGATGGACTCTAGTAATAGGGAAAGCTAATCCACACACAAAAATCAATCCAGTTGACAAGAAGTAATAGTATATGTACTACGCTTGAGTTCAAAGCGAGAGAACGAAAAAATAAATTCATTTGAGACGTTCTTGTTGGAGCCTTCAACAATTTATCTACATGTATTCATTTCAAAAGAATTCAGGAGCTTACTAATCAAAGAACACGTACATCAGCAGGCTGCCTAAAGACAAAAGATGGAAGAGTCATAATAGAAAAAGATCAGATATTACATGAATGGTCAGATTACGTGAAAAACCTGTATGACGACAACAGAGACGAACAGTATGATGTTCAAAATAATAATGAAGGACCAGCAATTTTGAAGATGGAGGTTCAGAATGCTCTTAACCATATGAAATCTGGCAAGACCCCCGGTTCAGACAGCGTCACAACAGAAATGATTAATGCTTTAGAAGAATATGGAATAGATCAAGTTACCAGTCTGCTTAATACAATATATGATACTGGAAATATACCTCAGGAGTTATGTAATTCTGTATTTATTGCAATCCCAAAGAAATCAGGAGCCTTGGAATGTGATCAACATCGAACAATTAGTATAATGAGTCACATCACGAAGATTTTGCTAAGAATTATCATGCAAAGAGTTAGGAGGAAAATACAACCTGAAATAGGAGAAGAACAATGTGGGTTTGTGGAAGGCAAGGGTACAGTAAATGCTGTGTATATACTGAGAAACATAATCGAACGTTCTATAGAAGTAAACAAAGATCTACACCTTTGCTTTATTGACTACACAAAGGCTTTTGATAAAGTGAGACATGTCAACATGATAAGGATGCTTGAAGATCTACAAATTGATGGAAAAGATCTTAGACTTGTAAAAAACATATATTGGAAACAACAAGCTGCCATAAGAGTTGATAATGAAGTAAGCCAATATCAGCCTATTAAAAGGGGTGTGAGACAGGGATGTGTAATGTCTCCAGATCTGTTTTCCCTGTACAGTGAAAGTATTTTCAGAAATATTGAAGATATGGAAGGAATCAACATTGGGGGACGATGCATCAATAACATTAGATATGCAGATGATACAGTCTTGATTGCAGACAATGAACAGGACCTGCAAAATTTAGTAGATGCGATTGTGACACACAGTGAACAACTAGGGTTAGAATTAAATTGTAAAAAGACACAGATTATGGTCGTCACTAGGAAGGACGAAATACCACAATGTAATATACAAGTAAATGGGAATATTCTTCAACAAGTGAGCAGGTACAATTATCTCGGAACAGTAATAACATCTGATGGGAGATGCCTTGAAGAGATTAGAACAAGAATCGCCATGGCAAAAGTAGCCTTTAGCAAGATGAAAAACATATTGACCAATAAAAAGATGTCAATTGAAACGAGAAAGAGAGTGTTGAGATGCTACATTGAGCCTGTACTTTTGTATGGATGTGAAGCGTGGACAATGAGCAGTCAGGCTGAAAAACATCTGATGGCTGTAGAGATGTGGTTTCTGAGGAAAATGCAAAGAATACCATGGACAGCCAGAAAGACCAATGAACAAGTCCTTCAAGAAACAAATGAAGATCGTAAATTGATTAGAGAAATTAGACGTAGACAGTCAAAATTTTTTGGACATGTTATGAGAAGAAATGGATTGGAGAATTTGGTGACAACTGGTAAGATCGAGGGGAACAGACCAAGGGGAAGACCTAGAAGCAAGTACCTGGATGGCTTGGCCTTGTGGCATAGTCGAGACAGAAACACGGAGCTGATCCACGACTCTGGTGATCGGGTGAGATGGCAGAACATGACCGCCCACGCTTACCGGCATGGCACATGATGGATGGATGGATTCATTTCAAGGGAATAAAATAGGGAACGAAAGAAGAAGGGGTTAAAATAAGTGGCCTGTGCTTCTTGATTGACCTATCCTAAAAAGAGGTACCATGAATTATTCTTGGAGGTAAAGACGACCAAGAAGCTAGTGACAGAGTTAGGAAGCAGATAAGAGCGGATAAAAGACAACATTTGGGTGGCTTAGATGGAATGTGAAAAGTAACAGCAGCGAAAGCAAACCCAAGAAACCTTCACAGCAGCACAAGTAAAAAAAGCAGGACAATATAACCATTCAAGTGGACTGATTAAAAATAGTAATGGGGAAGTTTTCACCAACATTACAGAAAAAAAATGAACATATGAATGGAGTTTTGAACTTCACCAGTGGTACAGTTTTCGTGCACTGTGCTGAGATATTCCTTGAGTAACGTGTGTGTGTGTGGGGGGGGGGGAGATTTTGTGTACTAGTGGAACTACCCGTGTGTAATGACACTGATCTGTTAATAAAGCAAACCCAGACTATTGGAACAGCAGGAGTTTAAGTAACAGCAATAACTGAGCTGGATGAAAGTGTTATTTTCCCTGTGTTTTTAATTACTTTAACAGAAAGTGTGATTTTTCCTATTTTTTGAATGAACTTTTACAGAACGTGTGATTTTCCTCATGGTTTTAATGAACTTTTACAGAACGTGTGATTGTCCCCATGTTTTGAATGAACTTTTACAGGACGTGTGATTTTCCTCATGGTTTTAATGAACTTTTACAGAACGTGTGATTGTCCACATGTTTTGAATGAACTTTTACAGAACGTGTGATTTTCAGCATGTTTTGAATAAACTTTTACAGAACGAGTGGTTTCCCCGTGTTTTAAATGAACTTTTACTTAACTTGGTTTGAATGAACATTTACAGAACATGTGATCTGCTTCCATGTTTGGTAGGTGACGTTTATTACCACTGAGAGCTCATCACTAGCAATGTCGAATAACCTATTTTCAAGTATAGCCAAAATTATATTGATCGTTGTAAATAGGCTATTTTAGAAAGTTATAACGTGAAAAACTATTTTAAGTAAAATTACTGGCCATACATATTAGTCACTAGTTACAAATTTTGTAAATGATGGTCCCATGGAATGGCCTCCCGTCTTTCAAGAGTTAGTGTTTATATTGATTCAAGAAAAAATATCATAACACTCCGGACAAACAACAGATGAAAGGTCGGCGACAGCAAATATCGCAGTGTGCGGATACTAACTGTTCCATTGGTATACAGTTGTAAACATCTCAGCTAGGTCCTCTCTTAGCAGACCTACGCGTAACTTCTATTTCAAGCATTTTGTGCCCAATAAAATGTAGGTTTGGGCCAAACAAAAATGGATGGCGGAAAATTGGAAGCAGGGGTGTGTCACAGTTATGACCTAAAAGGTTTTAATATGGTAGCAGACATGTTGTATTATAAAACAATGACAACATTTGTGCGATATATAAGCCCACGGCAGATACGAGAAATCGCTGAAGGCGATTAATCATCCAATGGCAGTTAATCAGTTGAATATGTTGCTTCGCCCGTTACTATATCTTTAACAGTTAATGCAGCCATTGGATGGGCCAGCGGGGGTTAACGTAATATATATAATTACCTGAAATTCTGGCCCGAGCTCCAGCAGAAAGAAGAGTAACCATCTAGAAAGAGACACTAAAATAACTCCACGCAACAGTTAAGTTAGTTGCATAACCTTTACCGGACATTGCAGTCAACCCCAGCATTTTTGGCTGCTTGTGATTTCTTGGCAAGTTTACGTTCAGTAGTTTTCCATTGATTTCTGAACGATCGGCACTCATACCATTAAATGAAACCAACGCAAGGTGGTCTGCTGCCAAATCGCCTGCAGTTGTGTGTTGAACGCGGTATGCCAGATTAGGAATTGCGCTCTACGCCACAGAGCTGGTCAGGTAACAGTAACTACACAACATGACCCGTATTAACCTGAAAATAGTTCATGGCAGGTAAAGTACAAATCACCTTATTAAGAGATTAACTGCTTCAGAATCATTTCCAGCCTCGGTTTTAGTTTTTACATCTGCTTCATTATCATGCTTTTGTGACGAGCAAACTGGTAAAATGACGGACATCACGTTTCTCTGAACTTTCATGAAAGATTATAACAGCAAAATGATATGTCTGTCTGTCTATCCATCGTCTTCGTCTACTTATATGTTGTTCGCATAAAATGTATTGTTTATATCTGCAATCTTGTCTCTTGGACAAACTTCACTTTTTTTTGTTTTTTGTTTTTTGTTTTTGTTTTTTTAGTTCATTCGCTGGTCAATAGAGTTAATATTCCGCTGTAGTTTCTCTAGACCAAATGGTTTAACTAGATATGTCATATTTCGGGCAGTCTTAGGGTATGTGATTTGCTGTCTGCGGCGACAATCCATATGGATATATGTACACATGGCTGATTCTTGAATTTTGCATACATGTTGTTGCGCAATCGACTATGTCATGTTTTAAAACGTAACATAATAATTTGTTCTGGTCTGTAAATACAGCGATAATCGTCTTGTGCTGGTGCGTTCAGACTGATTTGATGATTCTTTTCTTTTGGTTTGGTGGTAGGGACACGCACATAAGGTTGTTCTTCTGCTCTCTTTCCTTAGCTAGTTGACCAGCTCTCGTTTCCAGGCACTCCACAGCGAGATGGTAACCACGGTTTTTCTACCAGTCTAACCATCCATCAATCTGTCTGCCGTCCGTAACCAGCCCACCCTCGCGTCTGCCTGTTTGTCTAAGAGTCTATTCATCTATCCATTTGTTCGTATCTTTCAAAAGTTAATTCGTTCATTCTATCTATCGATGTATTCATTAGTCGTTCGGTCGATCTGTGTGTCCGGTGTGTTGCTCACACATATACACACAGATGTGTGTGCATGTTTGTGTGTGTGCGCGTGCGAGTGCGTGTGTGCGCCTGTGTAAGGCTACAATGAAACAAAAATAAAACCGTGTCAAGGATACAGAACATTGATAGCAACCATGTACAGTCCTGTAAACAGAAAACAAAGACATTGTTTTAACTTCAGCTAATTCTGTAGTTTATAAAATATTGTTTAGACTTGGTCATGATTGGTTTCAAATTGCAAAGACGAATGACACAGATAATGAGAATAAATCAAGCAAATGATAACCTGATCTCACATGGGGGAAACCCCACTTCAAGGGACGGAATCATAGTAAGAAATACAGAAGGTTTGAGGAACTTTTATAACACTAGGAGATTTGTGGAAGCCAGATTAAATAAGAAACTTAGCACAAAACTGACAATATTCAATTCTAACGTTAAATCTGTAGTTCTGTGCGGACGAGAATCATAGATAACAACCACAACGATTACAAATAAACCACATTCACTAACTGGTGTCAGCGCGTAATAAAAGGAATAACATGGCATGACAGAATCACCAACCAAAATACTTTCACAAGTCAACGTTGGCTGCAAGGGTCTCCATGGCGGAGTAGTTACACCACTTGCCTCGCGCTCCGAATGTTGTGGGTTCGATTCCGGCTTACGTCGTTCGGCTCGCGAGTGCAATTTTCTCGGAGACAGCAAGGGGTCGTCGCTGGAGCTATGGTGTTCGTGCTTTGTGCGATGCTTTCGGCAGGCCACCCTGAGGAAAGAGACCATGCCATATGGGATAAAACATGGTGCAAATGTAGTCGATCCTCGCGCCTTTTAAATCGTTTTTTTTTTTTTTTTTTTTTTTTTTTGTAAATATTGGCGGCAGTCACAGAAACTGCGTGGAGTAACATCTAAAAAAAAAAAAAAATGTACGCATAGACACATACATAGGAAATACTCAAATAGGATTATGTTGAGTTGAGTTTAGCTTAGAACCAACATCACTGCATTCAGGACATTCCCATATGCGCTCTGTCCCCAAAATTCAACAGCCAGCGAAGAGTCATACTACTAATCGTTCCCAGCGCTATCTGATTGAAAGTTCTCCTTGTCTTCCATCTCAGTTTTCAGATTCTGCCAGAAACCCTGCCGATCCCCCGCAATATCATTCTTTCCACATACGGGTTGTCAATCTGAAAGGAAATAGGTTTAACTGTCGTAACGCTGGGGAAATATGACATTATCAGCCCCACGCCTTCCCATCGCGTATCTTTCCACTGTCTACCTATATAGTGCGGCTTCCGTCTGGCTTCATCTTCTTTATATATAGGGCAGCTGAGTTACAACCACATGTTTTATTTGCTCCTGCCTGCTTATTTTGTTTTATTTCACGTAAGTAAATCAAATACAGATCCCTTGTTCACGCCGTAACAGATTCAGTGCTAAACAAACAGTAGGTTTGGACTAAACAAAACGGAAGGCGGAAAATGGGAAGTCGGAGCGTGTCACTGTTATGGCTTAAACGTTGTTAATTGGTAGCAGGCATGTTGTATCCTATATCAAATTAAAGGGATAGCTTTTGAGAAACTACTGTATATAAGCCCATGTCAGATGCATGAAGACGTTTTAGACAATTAATCATCCAATGACACTTAATAAGTAAAGGCGAACTGGGTCCATCCATCATGTGCCATGCCGATAAGCGTGGACTGTCATGTTTTGCCATCTCACTCGATCACCAGAGTCGTGAATCAGCTCCGTGTTTCTGTCTCGACCATGCCACGTGGCCAAGCCATCCAAGTATTTACTTCTCGGTTTTCCTCTGGGTCTCCTCCCTTCGATCTTGCCAGTTGTCACCAAGTTCTTCAATTTATTTCTTCTCATAACATGCCCAAACAATTTTGACTGTCTACGTCTAATATCTCTAATCATTTTACGATCTTCATGTGTTTCTTGTAGGACTTGTTCATTGGTTTTTCTGTCTGCCCATGGTATTCTTAGTATTTTCCTCAGAAACCACATTTTCACAGCCATCAGATGTTTTTCAGCTTGACTGCTCATTGTCCATGCTTCACATCCATAGAAAAGTACAGATTCTATGTAGCACATCAACACTCTTTTTCTCGTTTCAATTGATATCTTTTGATTGGTCAGTATGTTTTTCATCTTGCAAAATGCTACCTTCGCCATCGCGATTCTTGTTCTAATCTCTTCAAGGCATCTCCCATAAGATGTTAAGACTGTTCCGAGATAGCTGTACCGATTCACTTGTTTAAGAATATGCCCATTTACTTGTATTATTTTGTGGTATTGCATTACATTGTGGTATTTCTTCCTTCCTAGTGACGACCATAATTTATGTCTTTTAACAATCCAATTTTAACCCCAGTTGTTCACTGTGTTCAACAACCGCATCTTCGCATATACGAACTGGGTATATGGTGCAAAACCCATAGTTTTTCTCTAGCTATCGGTACCCGAGGGGAACTGTGGACAGCATCATCCCGGCCGCATTCACTTCCCCACAAAAACATTCTGGTACCAATTTTAAGCTGGATCGACGTGGGCGTCAAGGTTAATATTATAAATGCTGTGTCTAACCACCACACGACGCGGCAACCTTTAATTCGCGTGGTTGTGTGAAATTATTATCAATCAATCAATCATGTACCATGCTGGAAATTATTATACCTTAATGTAATAGCTTTTGTGTCATTTCCACCACATCTGTATTTGGCCGTTGTGATTTGTTTTTGTTGCTATTTGCTGATGATAGCTTGTCGCCGCAGCGTCCTTTTTTTTTTAATTGTAAATTTGTAAAGGCCGGCTCCGTGGCAAAGGAGTTACGGATGCAGTTCATAATTATGCATACCCGCGTTCAAAACAAAGCTGCGGGCGATTTCGCAGCAGACCGTCTTGCGCTGGTTTTTTACGAAATGGTATGGGTGCCGGTCGTTCTGAAAGCAATGGCAAACTACTGAACGTAAACTTGCCAAGAGATCACAACAGCAAATAACACTGGTGTTGACTGCGACGTCCTGTAAAGGATATGCACTTAACTTAACTTTTTAAAGCTGATCAACACTTCTTGTTTTTCATGACACCCTCCCCGCACTAGGCACGATGTTAAAGGTCGCGTTAGACACGATTTTAAGGCAGCTCTGAAGTAGGAGTGGGTTCACCTGATGACGAGGGACACAGGTAATAAGGAAAGCTAATCCACACGAGAAAGTCAGCCCAGTGCACTAGAAGTAGTAGGAAGTGTATGGACGACACTTGAATTCAAAGCGAGGGGACGCAACAACAACAACAACAACAACAAAAACAACAACAAAAACAACAACGACAGCAGCAACAACGAGAAAAAACAACGATGTTAAAGATCGAGCTAGGCACGATGCTAAGGGTTAATTTGGTTGCAACATACAAGCATAATTTCTGGAACAACGTTTATGCTTGCTTGCTTGTTTTCGTTGGCTTGAGCTCCAACACAAAGTCCTGTATGTCGGATGACGGCATCCTGTTGTCCAACATCAGTGTGATGTCATACAGGACCTTAGATTTGCGTGAGTATCCGTTGTCTCATGTCTGGCTTATTGGTGTGCAGACTGGTGGTTCCTTTCCATACAGGCAGACACTCTCCGACTTCGGAGGAAACAACGTTTATAAAATATCTTTATAATTTTGACACTGTTAGACCGACAGATAGACAAACGGACAGACAGACACACGGATGGACGGACGGACAGATAGGTAGGTAGGTAGGTAGGTAGGTAGGTAGGTAGGTAGGTAGGTAGGCAGGTAGGTAGGTAGGTAGGCAGGATGACAGTCAAACAGACTTAAAGACGAACGGGTAAACAGGTAGGTAGGGAGATAGACTAACGGGTAAACAGGTAGGTAGGTAGGGAGGCAGCAAGGCGGACAGACAAACAGACAGACGATACAGACAAGACAGACAGAAAGGTACGCATATCTGGTTGGTAGCATGCATATATAGAAAGGGACAAATAAAATATGGCTGTCTCGGCATTTTAGTGTCATTGTAAGAAGAACAGGGATGCAGTAACTTCAAATGGGAAAGAAACAAAACGGTTTCGGAATTAAAATGATAACTAAGTTGTAACTACTTTCTGACATACCAAATACCTCCCAATGAAAGAATTAACCAGCTGGATTATTCCTTTGTGTTATTCTTACCTTCCAGCTAGCCATGGCAGTGTTACTATGGCCACTCGAAAGCTCCCAGACTGTAATAGGACACCCACTAGGTACATCATATTGGAAGCAATGAGCAGAACTCCACCGCCTGTCCATATCCGGTTCTCTCCCATTTCTTTGTTATTAATCTAGAGGGAAAATGGTCATATGTGTACAGCTGTAAATATTTATACATGTTACAACTACTTAGATATGACTGAGCTACAGTATGACAATAGACGGTACTGCCTGCTTTCTGTTAGGGCCGAATGTTGGGAGGCGTTCATCAAACCGACATCCCACATTGTGCCAACGGCTTTGGGCGGAGGAGTGCCGTTGGGAGGGTACAATCCTTATTCTGGTGACAGGAATCGTACTCTAAAGATTAAAGGTCGTGGCAGGGCAGACCAGGCCCCAAGCGTAAAACTGCTCTAGGATCGAAGCTCCAACAGGCGGACAGTTAGAGCATTGCTTTTCTGATCCGCCAGCTTCTGAAATTTGCCGTGTTTCATATGTTTTGGTGTTACCTTGCCTCTGGAGTAAGCTAGGCAGACTGAGAGAAGAATCATGCTGCATGGGCAACACATTGTCTCTACAAGTCAGCCCAGGTTTTGTGCTTTATTTTTAAAAATGTTGCGTATCCCTTACGGAACGTTGCAGACAACACCAGCATTTTTCAGCTGCTGTTGATGTACTAGGCAAGTGTTACGTTCAGTAGTTTGCCATTGCTTTTTGAACGACCGGCTCCCATACCAGCCGTACCGTTATAACACAACGCGACACGGTCTGCTGCACAAATCGGTCTGATTTTGGTCAGCTGAGCTTCGAACGCCTGGTACCCGGCTCACGAACCGCGTTCGCAAGCATTTGGCCACGGAGTAGGTTTTGTGCTATGGAGAGGTATAACATTCGCTCCCACACGGGTATTAGTTGTCGTGCCTTGTTAGAATGTAACAAGCTATCGTCTGTCATGATGGTAAGGTGCCAATGACTACTTGCACAATTTAATTAGCCATGTAACATCATATGTATGGCATGCTCACCTAATCTCATCTTGTTCCTCTTGTGTCTTGCAGTGTCGAGGTTAAGCGTGAAAAGCGGGAGAGTGCTTTGTATATCGAGGTTCCCAGTGTATGGCTTTGTATGTCGAGATTCCCAGTGTATGGCTTCGTATATCGAGATTCCCAGTGTATGGCATTAAATTATGGGATTTGTCGGAATACATTAGAAAGAGCTTGTGGGTAACGGAAATATAGATCTTTAGATGAATTTTGCACATATTTTTGACAGTAAGAATAATTAAAAACGATGATACATAAAAAGAGGCTAGCGAAAATACAACATTATATACGCGTAAAACAATATTTTTAAAAAAAGGCAAACAGCGTTTGTTGATCATATTATGGGAAGAGGGGCGTTGGAAAACATCGTGAAGACCAGAGAGATCAACAACAAGCAGAAGAGGCAGATGAAGAGAAATGATGCTGGATGGCTTGAGAAAGTTGTACGGAAGAACATCACCAAAAGAAATGATCCAGAGTATTATTGACACCACAAGTGTACTGCTGCATATAATATTGGCTGTTGCCCGAGTCTTTACTCTTTCCATGTACATCATTGCCATGACCCTGATGACGTCATGGCATAGTTAAGCCATAACCCAGGTCAGAGATTAGAGGTTATGCAGTGTTCAGCACGTGAACACAGGAACGTGAAAAGTGGGTACTTTTCACACAACGTGAAAACATTGGGACCACGTGGTGTCCAGAGAAGGGCGTTCAGCCATCGTCCAGTACGGACATGGTCAGATGTATACAGAGCTTCGGCTATATACCATGCCACTCGTTTTATTAAGTGTTATAGTTCTTCAGTTTTGTTAGATGTTGAATATGTGCCGGTGTAACTGCATTGTACAATGTGCTTAGATGTTGAATATGTGCCGGTGTAACTGCATTGTACAATGTTGTCAGATGTTGAATATGTGCCGGTGTAACTGCATTGTACAATGTGCTTAGATGTTGAATATGTGCCGGTGTAACTGCATTGTACAATGTGCTTAGATGTTGAATATGTGCCAGTGTAACTGCATTGTACAATGTGCTTAGATGTTGAATATGTGCCAGTGTAACTGCATTGTACAATGTGCTTAGATGTTGAATATGTGCCAGTGTAACTGCATTGTACAATGTGCTTAGATGTTGAATATGTGCCAGTGTAACTGCATTGTACAATGTGCTTAGATGTTGAATATGTGCCAGTGTAACTGCATTGTACAATGTGCTTAGATGTTGAATATGTGCCAGTGTAACTGCATTGTACAATGTGCTTAGATGTTGAATATGTGCCAGTGTAACTGCATTGTACAATGTGCTTAGATGTTGAATATGTGCCGGTGTAACTGCATTGTACAATGTTGTCAGATGTTGAATATGTGCCAGTGTAACTGCATTGTACAATGTTGTTAGATGTTGAATATGTGCCAGTGTAACTGCATTGCACAATGTTGTCAGATGTTGAATATGTGCCAGTGTAACTGCATTGTACAATGTTGTCAGATGTTGAATATGTGCCGGTGTAACTGCATTGTACAATGTGCTTAGATGTTTAATATGTGCCGGTGTAACTGCATTGTACAATGTGCTTAGATGTTGAATATGTGCCGGTGTAACTGCATTGTAAAATGTGCTTAGATGTTGAATATGTGCCAGTGTAACTGCATTGTACAATGTGCTTAGATGTTGAATATGTGCCGGTGTAACTGCATTGTACAATGTGCTTAGATGTTGAATATGTGCCAGTGTAACTGCATTGTACAATGTTGTCAGATGTTGAATATGTGCCAGTGTAACTGCATTGTACAATGTTGTTAGATGTTGAATATGTGCCAGTGTAACTGCATTGCACAATGTTGTCAGATGTTGAATATGTGCCAGTGTAACTGCATTGTACAATGTTGTCAGATGTTGAATATGTGCCGGTGTAACTGCATTGTACAATGTTGTCAGATGTTGAATATGTGCCAGTGTAACTGCATTGTACAATGTTGTCAGATGTTGAATATGTGCCAGTGTAACTGCATTGTACAATGTTGTCAGATGTTGAATATGTGCCAGTGTAACTGCATTGTACAATGTTGTCAGATGTTGAATATGTGCCGGTGTAACTGCATTGTACAATGTTGTCAGATGTTGAATATGTGCCAGTGTAACTGCATTGTACAATGTTGTCAGATGTTGAATATGTGCCAGTGTAACTGCATTGTACAATGTTGTCAGATGTTGAATATGTGCCAGTGTAACTGCATTGTACAATGTGCTTAGATGAATATAAACTGTAGAAAATACCGGTGTAGTTGAGTTATGAATAGTTCCATTCTGTTCATCATTGTTGGAGCGAAGAGAGAATGCAAGGGTAATTAATGATAAGGGCCAGAAGAAGTTACGTGCTCAACCGACACAAGAACAAATATATATTGCACAGGACAAAGATGTTCTACACAGAAAGCTTGCGACGCAATAAACTAGCCATAGGTGATGACATGACGACGGTGAACAAAGTAATAACCCCTAGGCAGCATAAGCAACCCTTGAGGATAATATTGTTATTCTTGTGTAAGTATTTCATTGTTAATTAAAATAGAATTGGCAATTATTTGTCCAGTGGAAAACTAACAGACATTGAGTTAACACATGGCGAAGTGAGTTTTGCATGACTGAGTTTTGTTTACAGCTGGAGAAGGGCATTGCCGCCATATGTTGCGGGTAATCATTGTATGGCGACGAGGACGCTTGTTAGAATGTTTCACATCTTATAGAGCAGCTTTCTGGCATATGGTGTGGGTAATTGCTATGTGCCGGGGGACGCGTTCTGCAGCTTTTTAAACATAATGGATTGTAGGTTCAACTAACTACTTTTATGTGTATGGGTAATGATACATAACAGGGTTTCGTTGTGGTGAAGTGTGATTTAAAAATAAAAATACTTTATAAGGGATAACAGCACATGAAGTCGTGTTACATCGGCACCTGACCATTGTCGTGTCTCTGTGTAAATGATATGCGACATTGGTTTGGCTAGGATGGAGCATGATTTCAACGGATTTGGTTCATATTTTCCATTAAATAAATTTCTTTGCAGGTAGTTAGGGCATGCAAGGTTCTGGTTCAATTGTCATCATAATTACATACATATAGTGAAATCAATTGTTATCATAACATTGCCATTTTACTTATCAAATGTAATTGTAGCTATAAATAATAAGGGTGCAGAGAGAACCACACACAATGTGAGGGTGCAGTTCTATGTGCTGGGATAGAAGTAACTCCCCTAAACAGATAGACCACTACACTAGAATTATATCAAAATATGAGATACATCTCTAGACGAATATGTAGGTGCACTGTGGACTAACCAAGGTGATTAGACTAAGAGGTTTGGGGAAACTCTCTTTGAGCTGATGTGCTAAGGCAGTCTATATGATGCCGAGATATGATCGTCAGAGAATTAAGGATGATTTTATAGATACTAAGTCATGTAATTGTATATAATCAGCATCTTACTAGCACCAATAAACAAATGTAACCATTATGAATTAACTTCTCTACATAAAAGTGAGAGCATTGGGCAATGATGCCATATGAGAAAAATTGATTGAAGAAAAAGAGTTATCCTGTTGGAGAAAGTATTGGTCAAGGAGACAAATATGAAAGAAATGAAAAGCATCAGATTTATTCTATACGGAGAAGAGATTATGAGAAAGAGTATAGCTCAATTGCGAGATTATTGTTGTTCAATATTGATGCAATTGGTTGATCTATTGATCTTTGTTTACATGGAGATAACTATTGTGCTATTGTAACATTGCTGATCCAAGGGATTATATTGTTATTTGATTATTGTATAATTAGGTTGTTAATAAGTTATGAGTCGACTATTAATATTAATAATATTTGTTGATGATAATTAGTGATTGACATTGGCTACATATGTATTAAAAAGAATGAGTTATTCGATGTGTAGTAGATTATTTATTAGTTAGGAACTGATTAGTTATGTTTTTATGTTGTTGAATTATTACTTAATTAATTAATTATTATATTATTAAGCTATTAGATAGATAATGGAAATAAATAATTTCTATAAAATAATAGTTAGAAGATATGAAAAGAATGATGTCAACATATTTTATTAGGATGGAATTATAATGGAAGCCACTACATTTGGAGTTTAAGGACTGTCTTTACATCGGAGAAGAGCAGTTATTGACATTACATTGTCACAAATAGTACTCATTCCAACTAGAAATATGTATTATGAGCGGAGTATCAACGACAGAGTTAAGAGGCCTGGGCAACGCATGGGCAGATTGACTACCCGCAGCAACGTTACAAGATCTTGCAATATCGTTCATGAAGGGTGATTAGACTTGAACGGTGGGAGCAGCTGACATGGTTGAACCCAGAATACCCCTCAAATATCTGGGACGAGTTACTTTGGCAATTAATCTACAGAAAGTTGACGGAGGTAGTACTTGTGGTCAATGTTGGACGACCACGATACACGCTACTTACCGAGAAGATGCAAATTGTTTATATAAACAGGATGACACAAACGTGGAACTAAAATGGTGATACGAAGATCATAAAAGAAAATGGTCTTATGTTAGCAGACAATTGAAGTTACTGATTAAGATATTCATTTCAATTTAGAAAGAATACTTATAGTTATATTATTATATATTAATTTGATTAAAATCTGTAGGACAAGATATAGGTATTGATATTTTGATGTATTAATATTTAAACGAGGATGATTAAAAGTTTGTATTTTTCAGAATCACAAGAAGGTATCAAGTGTTATTGACAGACTACAGATAAATTAAATTATAAGTAGATTATAGTTTGGAGACATTGCAAAAGATATAGTTAAATTAAATTTTGATGAGATAAGTTATAATTAGATGGTATTTTGGAAAACAGGAAAAAAAATTAATTAAAATTAATGTTTTCGCCAAAGAAGGGGGGAATTCAGAGACCCTGATGACGTCATGCATAGTTAAGCCATAACCCAGGTCAGAGATTAGAGATTATGCAGTGTTCAGCGCGTGAACAGCGGAACGTGAAAAGTGGGTACTTTTCACAAAACGTGAAAACGTTGGGACCATGTGGGGTCCAGAGAAGGGTGTTCAGCCATCGTCCAGTACGGACATGGTCAGATGTATACAGAGCTACGGCTATATACCATGCCACTCGTTGTATTAAGAGTTATAGTTCTTCAGTTTTGTTAGATGTTGAATATGTGCCAGTGTAACTGCATTGCACAATGTTGTTAGATGTTGAATATGTGCCAGTGTAACTGCATTGCACAAGGTGCTTAGATGAACATAAACTGTAGAAAATGCCGGTGTAGTTGAGTTATGAATAGTTCCATTCTGTTCATCATTGTTGGAGTGAAGAGAGAATGCAAAGGTAATTAGTGATAAGGGTTGAGCCAGAAGAAGTTACGTGCTCAACCGAAAGAACAGATATATATTGCACACGACAAAGATGCTCTACACAGAAAACATGTGACGCAAGAAACTAGCCATGTGTGATGACATGATGATGGTGAACAAAGCAATAACCCCTAGGCATCGTAAGCAACCCACTGATGTATATATATGCTCAAAGGTAACACACGATGGGGTCACATGTACTCGCTCATTGGCAATCATGCTCTGTCTTCCACAGCTTCGCTAGCATTTTTTTTTTTTTTTTGCGTTCGCTCGCTTTGAACTGAATTTTACGTGTGGATTAGCTTTCTGTATTAGCAGTGCCCCTCCCATCAGGCGGACCCACTCCGACTTCAGACGTACTTGTAATTTATGTCCCCAATTATAGAACGAAAAGTCAACATTTTAGTCACATGTTAGACCCACCTTTTGTTTGATAGTTACGGTTTTATTGAGCGATCTGGTAATGTCTGCAGCTGTTAGTACTTCAGCATTTGCTTTCTTCTCTGTCCACGATATTATCAACCTTTTAAAAACATCCGCATTGTCACTGCCTCCAATTTATTCACCCATGTATTATTACCTGTCCAACATTCGCATCCGCACAGAACATTCTTTTGAATGTTGCTAACCTAGCAACGTAGCCAATAACTATCAACAACGAATAAGCAAGCAGATATATTTCAAATTAGAAACAGCATTATCTGATAAGAGGATAGAAGATCTCCGTGACGAAGTGGTTAAGATATTTGATTCGCGATCCGAAGACTGTTGGTTCGATTCTCTCTCAAATGTTTTACAAGCACAATTTTCCCGAAGTCTCCAGGAGATCGTGACTGGAGCTGCGGAGTTCGTGATTTGTGCGACGCTTTCCGCAGGCCGCCCGGTGCAATGAAATAGATCCTCTAACGTTTACACAATTATCCCCCGCCACCCCCCCCCCCCCAACACACACACACACACACACACATTAAATTTAAATATTAGTAAGAGGATACAATTTTACCGAAACAAATAGAATTTCAATCCACCAACGGCCAAAGCAAGCAAGACAACCGAGCAGGTATCCCATAGTGCTGAGGAGAATGTGTTGGGGGTAAACCTGCAAATAGACAGACATAAACAGGCACACACGTGAGGCATTGTGAAAAGGTGCTTATTGACGAGGGGGCTTCAAATAAAACCCTTTAATGTTTGTGTGTGTGAATATATTCTAAAAACGTAAAGAACAAATGTATCATATTTCGATGTAGTCACCACTGCGTTTAATGCAAGTCCTCCAGCGCCGATGCAGTGCTTGGATTCCTGTAGAAAAATAGACTCTGGGTTCAAGATTCAGTGTGCCTGATCCGGTAGTGAACAGTCTTCCACACCCACCATATTCTCCAGATTTGGCTCCATCAGACTTATTTCTTTTCCCAAATCTTTAAAAAAAAAAACAGCTGAAAGGAAATCGTTTTGATAGTGACGAAGATATCATACTGGCTTGTGATAAATGGTTTAGTTCGAAAAATAGGTTGTTTTATTCTGAAGGTCTTTTCAAGGTCCCGAAGAGATGGCGGAAATGCATAATTTCAAATGGTGACTATACTGCGAAGGAATAAACACTGTGCCACATTTCAATTTTCTCAACCTACTCCTTCATGGCCAGGCTAAAGACTTATGAGAAGACCGTTGTACACACACAAGTAGCAGCAGCAGCAGCAGCAGCAGCAGCAGCAGCAGCAGTAGCAGCAGTAGTAGTAGTAGTAGTAGTAGTAGTAGTAGTAGTAGTAGTAGTAGTAGTAGTAGTAGTAGTAGTAGTAGTAGTAGTAGTAGTAGTAGTAGTAGTAGTAGTAGTAGTAGTAGTAGATGTTGTTGCTGCTGCTGCCGCTGCTGCCATCGCCGCCGCCGCCGCCGTCGTCGTCGTTGTCGTTGTCGTTGTTGTTGTTGTTGTTGTCGTCGTCGTTGTCGTCGTTGTCGTCGTTGTTGCTGTTGTTGCTGTTGTTGTAGCAGAAGAAGAAGAAGAAGAAGAAGAAGAAGAAGAAGAAGAAGAAGAAGAAGAAGAAGAAGAAGAAGAAGAAGAAGAAGAAGAAGAAGAAGAAGAAGAAGAAGAAGAAGAAGAAGAAGAACAAGAGGAGGAGGAGGAGGAGGAGGAGATGGAGGAGGAGAGAAACGACGAAAGAGGAGGTGACGGTAATGGATGAAATCTAGAAAGAAGTAATGAGCCATATTTAAGACTACTCCAGTAGACAATAAGACAATTGAAACGGACATGTCAAGCATTGTGATAAGTTGTGAAAACATTATTACCCCAGCATCATGTCTAATTGACAGGGGCTCACTCACATCAGTGGCGCTGGCCAGGGCGATGAAGATGACCAAGAACATTGACATTGTCACCAGATAGAGAAGAGTACAACAGACCCTAGACGACGCCGCTCCAGGAGTGTTCCGCTGAGTGGGTGTAGGCATGCTCTGGCTTTGATCTGAAAAATGAATCCACAATGGTCTGGATGAAAGAGATTTGCTGCAGTTGAACTTATACTAGAGTGCGAGCAAAAACAAACACAAAATATGACCAAGAAGCTTCTATGAAACATACAGATATAGACGAACGTGTGCTCCGAAGTCTTCACCAACCGGACAAGAAATGTCAACTGTCATCTTCTGCCTATAGTACCTTGAATGTAGGACAGGGGGTCTTGAGCCTGAGGAATTAAGGCTGCCGGGCTAGTGCAGTCGCCGCGAACTGTACAGGTTAGGGGTTTTTCTCTTTGGACAACAAGGACAAAACGATTATAAACATATAAATGTTAGTTGCATATCCTTTACAGGACGTTTCAACCAACCCTAACGTTTTATGACTGTTTGTGATTTCTTGGCAAGATTTTTTGTTCAGTAGATTGCCATTACTTTCTGAACGACCGACACTCCCACCATTGTATGAAAACCAACGCAATGCGGTCAGCTGACAAATCGCCCGCAGTTGTGTTACGAATGCGGTATGCGTGATTACGAATTGTGTCCGTAATGCCTACGCCACAGAGCTTTACAAGCACTGTCCTATAATTATAACACACGTACGCACACATTTTGAAGCATTTAAAGAAGAAATGTATCATTATTTGATGTAGTCACCACTGCGTTCAATGGAAGTCCTCCAACGCCGATAAAGTGCTTGGATTCCCGTAGAAAAATCAACTATGGGGTCACTGCTTGGTAAGCCTGACCCGGTCGTCACAGAAGTCACGCCGTTTTGAAACTTCTGTTCCACTCATACACTTGCTGGACTGATAGACATAAATCACCGTATTGGACCTTCATTAGCCGATGATTTTCTATAGGTTTCCCCTCTTCATTGATCAAACAACGGATAACATAACGCTGCTCCTCCTTGGTGCATGTCAAAAGTGGGGCGGCCATCTTTAAACTGTCCTTATGACGTCACCGTGTCCGTCTGCACTATGATATCACGTGCTTAACCCTCTTGATATCCCTGACAGCAAAACTGACAGGTTACAAGACATGGTTACTGTAATTTCTGTCACACTTTTAAGGTTTTAATGTTAAAGCCCACCACCTCACGTATATGGGTTCTGGAATCCTTACAGGGATAGTCACGGAATTATAGAGTTTGTGTACTGAGCTGAGTTATCTATTATGATCTCTAGGAATCTATCGGAGCATTAGTGGATTCTGTGACTGTGTGAATGATAGTCCTTGAAATATAATTAACCAATCAATCAGTGAATCAAGCAATAAACTCAAGCAGACAACAACAGCGACGTTATGGCTTCGTTTCATACGTCGTCGGTCAGTTGGACCTAAATGTTGACCTCTCGTCCTTGACTTGAGGGACGTAAATTACAAGTACCTCAGAAAGTCGGAGTGGATTCGTCTGATGGCGGTGGACACGTAATAATGAAAGATAAACCTCACGTAAATAAGTCCAATGTCCACTAGAAGAAGCAACTATGAGTAGTAGTAGCACGTGTACATATTCCGCTTGCCTTCAAAGCAATCGAGAGAAAACAAATTAACAAAATCAAGCAAGCAGCAGTGTAAGCAATCAATTAAAATAACCAACCAATAAATCACTCATCCAAGCCTAGGCCAGCATGGCCGAATAAATAAGAGCGCGCTATTAAACTTCCGTTGTGTTTATGTCAAAGTAGCGCATTCAACCCCTATAACGGACTTAAATTGTGATCTCTCGTCGTTGACTTGGGAGGGGGGGGGGGGGGGGAACATAAATTACAAGTACCTCAGAAGTCAGAGTAGGTTCGATAGATGGCGAGGGACACGGGCAATAGGGAAAGCTAGACCACAAGCAAGAATCAGGTGCTAATTGACGTAGCAGTACATGTATGGACCACGCTTGAGTTCAATTATAGCAAACCCCCACCTCCCCCCCTCACCCCCCCCCCCCTTCCGCTAAAATAATCATCCATACTACTACTACTACTACTACTACTACTACTACTACTAATACTACTACTAATACTACTAATACTAATACTACTACTACTAATACTACTACTACTACTACTACTACTACTACTACTACTACTACTACTACTAATACTACTACTAATACTACTACTACTACTACTACTAATACTAATACTACTACTACTACTACTACTACTACTACTACTACTACTACTAATACTACTAATACTACTAATACTACTACTACTACTACTACTACTACTACTACTACTACTACTACTACTACTACTACTACTACTATTCCAGTCTTCAAAAACATCTGCAAGCATTGTCATAGAAAGTTTTCTGTGTACATAACGATACATTACCTTTGCCAGGCGGCTGGTATTTGTGACAAGGCGGCAACAGCTTCAACAGCGTCAACAAGGCAGCCAGCTTGACCAGCACAAGTATGAGTGTTGTAAACATGTCGTACCAGATCTGGAAATATATACAGATGATGGTCTCAACCGGGGTCAAGCTGTGAACATGTAAACATCTGGAAAGAACAATGCGTAGGTCAGCCTCACCAAAAAAAAAATAAATAAATAAATAAAGTGTGTTGCGGTGACACACCTTCATCAGCACACACAAAATTAAATAAACCATAGCACACACACACACACACATACACACACACACACACACACACACACACACACACATAGGCACTCACAAACACACGAAAATGACACTAAAGTCACTATAGTAAGGCGTAATATTATGGAGCCATAACAAATAAAACCTGAAAACAAGCAAACATAATGAAATAAAACATGAGGTGCTGATCACAGAGGCTGCAAACATAGAAAATATCAATCCTGACAGCAGGAAGACGCCCGGTGGGGTGGGTGGGCGATGTCTTGTCTGAGAGAGAGAGAAAGGCAAGAACATACTCCACTCAGTGGGTGAGACATTGACAAGGGGAGCAAGAGGTGCTGCCAGTGGCCTAGTCTCGGGGTTAACCCCCTACATCGGTCTATTGTCCTGGACTACGCTTGAGTTCAAAGCCTGTGAACACAAAAAGAAACTCCTAATGGTTGGATAGACAAATACCGGGGCCAACAAGACAGACACTGGGGCCAACAAGACAGACACTGGGGCCAACAAGACAGACACTGGGGCCAACAAGACAGACACTGGGGCCAACAAGACAAGACACTGGGGCCAACAAGACAGACACTGGGGCCAACAAGACAGACACTGGGGCCAACAAGACAGACACTGGGACCGGTAAGACAGATACTGAGGTTGTTAGGACATTTACTGGGGCCGGTAATGAATAGCTAGTAATCAACAATGGCTACTTTAATTAGCTTTTTGTCTCCCGCCCCTCCCCCTCCCCATCCCAACCCCTGATTATACTTTTGAAAGATTTATTTTATAACTGTGTATTGCAACAATCTTTGCATATACCCAGGCAATTATTGTTGGAAATAATCGGGACAAGAACACTGACCTGATGCAAGACTGTGATGATCGTGTGAGATGGCGAATCTGTTGGGGCATCATCCTTGCATGTATATCGATGCTCAAACTCCCTTCCCTCCCCCAACATATACATCAGCGTCCGGCAACTAATAGTGCCAGTTCTGTGTTGGTTGATGAGGTTCTTCATTCTCCCGATGTGCCTCTTGTGTCTGGCCATGCCAAATATTACGCCCAAGTCTCTCATTCTATTCAACGATGTGGATTCACTCATGTCGGTCCTCCACTCTCTAGTCTCTCTATAAGGGCGTTAATAACATCGACACGATCCACGGGTTGGCCATCTGCAGGGAGGCAGAACTAGCAAGTTCATGAGCTCGTTCATTTCCTTCAACTCCCGCATGTCCTGGAGCGAAGATGAAGGCGATTCTACCAGCGGCAGATCCCCGCAATGATTCAATCCATTGTCTGAGTACAGAACCCGCCTTCTTAGGTAGTTTATCCATAAATCTAACCCTTCCTAATGGGAAGGCTAACCCAGACAGCAAACGCCCAGAGAAGTCGTATGTGTCGGCCTAAAGATGCAAATAACGCAGGTCGGCTGTAAATTTAAACAATGCAATTACATCTAATAGAAACGAAACAAAAAACAATATTGGACGAACGACGTAGAAGAAGAAGACCCATCACTTGGCTTAACCTATCATTACACCTTTTGTGTCTCACATTTCACCGGACAACGAACCGGGACATTTTGTGTGTACATGAAACTAAACTGCTATTTAACCTGCTGAATATGAAAATTTCCCTGAAAACAACACAGAATAACAGTAGTTTAAAAAAAAAAAAAAAATTCCGCGTTTCGATCCTGCTTCAGGATATTGCGGTCAACACCAGCATCTTTCAGCTGTATGTTGATTCCTATGCTAGATTACGTTCCATACTCTCATAAGTCACTAGCGTGATTCGAACCACTTCTAATTCTCGTCCGCTCACGTCGACCACGAGAGTATTCGGGATTAGCGGAGAAAGTTGCTAACTCCTCGGCCAGGCAGCCGGCGTAGTTAAAGATAAAATGTTTTAAAATGTCCATGAAAAATGCATTTTCATATCATAGGAAAACAATCCCCCTTCTCTATCATGAAAACTATAGCTAATATTATTTTCAGGATTTGCCTGTTCAAAGTTGTTGTAAACTGGTCTTTGATCTCAGATATATTTTGACCGTTTTCACCTGTTTTCAGCTTTATACAAGAGAATACAAAACACAGAGATTAAACCTTTAAATGAGAATACATTTCCATATTTTAGGGCCTGTTGTGTTTATGGTTAAAAAAGGTAAATCATATCAGACTATTGGGTATATGGTGCTAACCCCATATTTGTATAGACCAATCGGCACCCAGTGATGAAATGATGAATTTCATACAAAACACCTTTACTTCATAGAGAATTCCCCGGTATCCAGGCTAGAATGGGTGGACACGTAAGCCCCGCACAATTAAAATACAATCCCCATGTCCACGTGGATGCGAACATATTATCGCTTGGCCCTGCAGGCAAGCCAGCTAGCCACGGTATTACCCCGACTCCCACCCATGTAGATAAACACATCTGCGGAAGCATGAACCAGCGATGGGTCTGTGGAGTGGCAGGGCCATCACGTGTTGTAGTCCTGGATGCACGGGAGAATATTTCGCCACTCTTTCCCACACTTTCCCTAACATGGTACTATGCATTGCTTATGTTTACACCATTCATTTCACAATGCCTTTTCTTCTATGTCGAGTAGCTAGAACGCCGGATTCTCCTTCAGGAGACCCGGGTTCGAATCCTCGGTGATGGTGGGATTTTTTTTCTGTCGGGGGCAAAGAGAAAATTCCTAACCAGCACTAGCCAGGCGTCCTTAATGTCCCCGGCTCAAAAACACACCCCCCCCCCTTCCATACAAAGCAAGGTACTATATTGGCAGTAAATGACAGTTGACAGCTGTAACATGCACAACGATGAACAAAAGATGAGTTATTGGAAGGGCCAAATGTAAGACGGGCTTGCATGCCCAATTTTTGATCCTTTAAAAATAAAGTTTGTTCGTGTGTTCGTTCGTTCACTTATCGAGACGACGAGCCCAGAAGTCGAATCCTTATTTCATCGCGCTCATGACAATATCAAAGTAACTCCCTATCAACTACAGTAAGGAGTTCCCTCCCCACCGTAAAATGCAACTCAATGCTAAATGACATGTCAGAAATCCCAACTGCCTTCAGATGTCGTGTGGCTAAAGTTGTTTTCAACCCTGTCGTTGGACAGATTGTGATACTTACCACAAATATCATTTGAAAAGACATGATGGCCCCAGCAAAGCTCACAACATTCACAATAAATGTGAGGGTTAGATGGCTCCACAGACGATTCACCGGCTGAATCTGTGAGCATACCCTAAGGGAATAAAACAACAAGCAGGTGTAGATAGACATTAAACTTAGTACCAAACTTAACCCGCTTCATGGCGAAAGTGTTACGGACGCATTTGAAATCCCACATAGGCACGTTCGAAACACAGCTAAGGGTGATTTGGCAGCAGCGTTGTTTTTTTTTTTTTTTTTTTTAATAAAATGGTATGGGTGCCGGTCGTTCAGAAAGGTACTTACTGCAGATGTCACACAACGCAGAGTAAAATGATTAGATTCATCGTTCAAGCTAAAATATACACATGTTCACACAGTAATATCAGTTGTTTACCATGGTAATTTTACATTGACTATCATGTCTTTCTGTTCGTACAAAACTGGCTTGTGCAGATGGATCATTATCGCTTCTGCAGACTTTAACAAACGACTATTTTGTGTATGAAACAACACGCGAAAAGCGCTGTCTCTATCAATGACATGACCGGTTTCCAAGACATGACGTGCAATGGTTGTGTGACATCTGCAGTAAGTACTTGACGAGATGCAGTGAAATGTGCCAGGCAATAAATCGTACTATATATGGTTTGTGTCTTCGTTATTCAAATTCACTACTGGAAAACATTGTTTTGTAATTATATTACTCAAAGATCTCATGTTATTTTCTGATCATTATATTTCTTAAAGATCTCATGTTATTTTCTGATCATTATATTACCTAAATATCTCGTTATTTTCTGATCATTATATTACTTTAAGATCTCATTTTATTTGCTGATCATTATATTACTTAAAGATCTCATGTTATTTGCTGGCCATTATATTACTTTAAGATCTAATTTTATTTGGTAATCATTATATTATTTAAAGATCTCATGTGTTTTGCTGATCATTATATTACATTTAGATCTCTTGTTATTTGATGATCATTATATTACTTACGGCTCTAATTTTATTTGCTGATCCGCATATTACTTTTAGATTTCATGCTTTTTGCTGATAATTATATTACTTTAAGATCTCATGATATATGCTGATCAGTATAACTTTAAGATCTCATGCTGTTTGCTAATTATTATATTACTTTAAAGGCCCGTTGTATTTGCTGATGATTACTACTACTTCTGGCTGTCTTGGCAATTTTTGTTACATTGTGCTTTAAAAAAAGACATAATAACTTCAACCCAAGACGGTAGTGAATGTGACTTACAAGGTCAATATGCGCGGTAAATGTTTGTTCACAATGGGTGCACGTGAATACACGATCATTTCCTCCTTCACGCACCATCTGAGATCTCACGCACTCGGTGTGAGATCTGTCTGCAATAATTTTCTTCTTTGTCTTTATTCCATTTCTGATATTTGCCCTCCATGCAACACGTTCAGCGGTGACTTGCTCCCAATGTGCATTATCAATGCCTGTATCATTCATGCCCCGCTTTCACACATCTTTGTATCGTAGTAAAGGCCAACCCAAAGATCGTTTACCCATCTGTAGTTCATCAAATTAATCAGATTAATATTTTAGGAATGTGCGAAATGAGGTGGAAAGGGGCTGGTATCATGGCAGGAGAGGATTGTGAGATTATTTATTCTGGGGGAGAAGAACGACGAAGAGGTGTAGCCATTATATTGGATCGGCAAAACATCAATTCTGTTAAAGGATATTGGGCCGTGTCAGACAGAGTTCTATTAGTAAAATTAAACGGAAGACCTTTTAAAATAAATTTCATTCAAGTATATGCTCCAACAAGTGAAAGCAGTTAAGAAAGTATAGAGGAATTGTATAATGACATGGAGTCTGCTTTGAAGAACTGTAAAATATCAGAAATAAATATTATAATGCGTGAGTTCAACGCAAAAGTAGGAAATCAAGGCGATGGATGCAGTGTAGGCAACCATGGTTTGTGAGAGCGAAACGAAAGAGGATACAGACTTGTAGAATGGGCAAAAGAACAAGAAATGGTTGAAGGAAACACCTGGTTTAAACTGCATCCTAGAAAATTATGAACAAGGAGGAGATCAGACAGCAGGATTAAAAACTAGATAGATTACATCCTGATTAACAGAGGTTTCGAAATGCTTTAACAGTCATAAAAACAGTCCCCAGTGCATACTGTTACAGTGATCACAGATTAACTATGGGCACACTGAGGATAAAGTTAAAGAAAGTAAAGTTTACAACGGGAAACCCTAACTATGATTTGCGCAAATTGAAAACTGACACAGAAATACACGATAATTTTAACATTGAAGTAAAGAACACATTTGATATATAGTCTGATCTAGAGACACTATTTCAAGATGTGGATAATCAATGGGAATTGTTGAAGAATTCAATCAGTTGTGCTGCAGAAAAAACTATTCCAAAATTAAAGAAAGTGGGTCGTAGGACACGGATGACTGAAGAAATTTTACAACTGATGGAAACGAGAAGACAGAACAAAATTATCCTGCCAAATATGAAGAAATTCACAGAAATGTCAGAATATTATGCAAGGAGGCAAAAGAAGTATGGCTTGAGAAAAACTGTATAGAAAATGAAAAACATCATAACAGTAAAAGTACCAAACTAATACACAAAACGATTCAGGAGCTTACTAATCAAAGAACACATACACCAGCAGGCTGCCTAAAGACAAAAGATGGAAAAATCATAATTGAAAAAGATCAGATTTTACATGTATGGTCGGATTATGTGAAAAACCTTTATGGGGATAACAGAGAAGAATGGTACAACATTCAAAATATTAATGAAGGACCATACATTTTGAAGATGGAGGTTCAGAATGCTCTCTTAACCGTATGAAATCTGGCAAGACCCCCGGTTCAGACAGCATCACAACAGAAAAAATTAATGCATTAGAAGAAAATAGAATAGATAATGTCACCAGACTGCTGAATAAAATATATGATACTTTAAATATACCTCATGAATTATGTAACTCTACAATCCCAAAGAAATCAGGAGCCTTGGAATGTGATCAACGTCGAACAATTAGTATAATGAGTCACATCACGAAGAATTTGCTAAGAATTATCATGCAAAGAGTTAGGAAGAAAATACAACACGAAAAAGGAGAACAATGCGGGGTTATAGAAGGAAAGGGTACAGTAAATGATGTGTATTTACTGAGAACAGTAATTTAACGTTCTATAGAAGGAAACGAAGATCTACACCTTTGCTTTATTGACTACACAAAGGCTTTCGATAAAGTGAGACATGTCGACATAAGGATGCTTGAAGACCTACAAATTGATGGAAAAGAGCTTAGACTTGTAAGAAACATATACTGGAAACAACAACCTCCCATAAGAATTGATAATGAAGTAGATCAATATCAGCCTATTAAGAGAGGTGTGAGACAGGTATTTGTAATGTCTCCAGATCTTTTTTCCCTGTACAGTGAAAATATTTTCAGAAATATAGAAGATATGGAACGAATCAACATTGGGGGACGATGCATCAATAACATTAGATATGCAGATGATACAGTCTTGATTGCAGACAATGAATAGGACCTGCAACATTTAGTAGATGCGGTTGTTGCACACAGTGAACAACTAGGGTTGGAATTGAATTGTAAGAAATACCACAATGTAATATACAAGTAAATGGGCATATTCTTAAACAAGTTAATCGGTAAAGTTATCTCGAAACAGTCATAATATCTGATGGATGATGTCTTGAAGAAATTAGAACAAGAATTGCCATTGCGAAGGTAGCCTTTTGCAAGATGAAAAACATACTGACCAATAAAAACATATATAAATTGAAACGAGACAAACAGTGTTGAAGTGCTTCATAGAACCTGTTCTTTTGTATGGAAGTGAAGCGTGGACAATGAGCAGACAAGCTGAAAAACATCTTATAGCTGTGGAAATGTGGTTTCTGAGGAAAATGCAAAGAATACCATGGACAGCCAGAAAGACCAATGAACAAGTCCTTCAAGAAACAAATGAAGATCGTAAACTGATTAGAGACATTAGACGTAGAAATTCAAAGTTTTTTGGGCATGTTATGAGAAGAAATGACTTGGAGAACTTGGTGACAACTGGCAAGATCGAAGGGAACAGACCAAGGGGAAGATAGAGAAGTACATACATGGATGACTTGGCATGGTCGAGACAGAAACACGGAGCTGATCCACGACTATGGTGATCGAGTGAAATTGCAAAACATGACCGCCCGCTCTTATCGGCATGGCACATGATGGATGGATGGAGTTCATCAAATAGATATCGTTTGGTATTCTACCATCGTCCATCCTCTATTTATGTTATATAAATGAATAATAATTTAGCCGAGATAATTAAAACAGAGTATTATTAATAACCGGTTAGCGAGGTAGGGGTATCCCCTATCAAAGGAGATGTAAGACGCCTCCTTTCCTCCGTTAGTCTACGGGACACCCTTGGGCAAGGTGGAGTACCCGTTTAGCCCCCCCCCCCCCCTCCCCCGATCAGGGTTACGTGAAGCCATGGAAGCAGGTGGTGGATGGAATGTGAGAGCAGCCGACAGATTGTTGTTGGTTATGGTCTTGAACTCTGCGGCGATAGGTAGATGATGTCATCAGTAGAGACAATGGCTATGGCCACCGACTAGTACAGTCACTGCCCAGAAGGAAAGCAATGACAAACTACCTTCTGCAAAACTTGCCAAGAAACCATAACAACCATGAAAGAAAACATAATAAGAAAGAGATCTGGTGGCGAGACCCCCAGGCCAGGCAGATCAGATAACACTGGGGAAGAGTGTGACACAGGGACCAGTACTAGTAATCGTGATGACGGAGTTAATCCTTACTGTGTTACCAAGGAAATCCCCTGTGTCAGACTAAGAAACAGAGTGAGAATAGCAACGCGGAATGTGAGAAGTCTGTATGAGGGAAAGCTTAAAGTAGTGTGTGCTGAGATTGAGAGGTTAAATATTCAAATTTTAGGAATTAGTGAACATCGCTGGAGCGGCGAGGGACATTTTACAACTGAAAATGGAAGTATTTTCATTTATTCTGGTAGAGACGTCGGAGGCCAGAGTGGAGTGGCATTTTGTTTAGATAAAACAACTGCAAAAGCTTTAATGGGATATAATCCAGTTATTGATAGAATCCTCACTATTAGACTTAAAGGCCGTCCAAAAAAACACAACTCTCATACAGATATATGCACCTACTTCAACTGCAGAGGAGGACGAAATTGAAGATTTTTACAACACATTACAAGACACATTAAATAACATTGGTCATAATGATATAGCAATAATAATGGGAGATTTTAATGCTAAAGTGGGTGCAGGAAGAGCTGAAAATGAGAGACACGTTTTAGGAAAATTTGGATTAGGAAATAGAAATGATGCAGGTGACAAATTAATTGAAATTTGCACAGAAAATGAGTTAACGTTAGCCAACACGCTTTTTAAACACCATCCAAGAAGACTCTTCACGTGGAAGTCTCCAGACATATTACCAAAAATTAGATAGATTATATTTTAATACAAAGAAGATGTCAGCATCCCCAATAAGGAGTTAGAGAGTTAATACTAGTCTAGTAGGGAGACACCAGACAGGAGAGACACCAGCGCTATAAATAGCCTCACAAGGAGACACATTTGTGTCAGACCAGGGGCCAACGCGTACAAGTGAGCAAGGGCTTTCCCCAAGCCATTGGGAAGCATTGGCCTTGCGAGTAACCGTGAAGTGCCGGGTTACTCAAGCTCACAAGCCAGCGTGTTTGAGACTCTATGCACGCCAGACCCGCTACTGCACGAAGAGGACAGCCTCCGTGCTTGACCACGCAATGTGTAGCGGGCGGAGAGACCCGACTGGAGACGGTAGAGAGTAGACGTGGCCTGTACAAATGCTATAGTTTCTAGGCAATAGTCAAACATTAAGGCTGTACATTTAGATTGTGATTATTAGCATCATTTCTCACCACTTCATTGCAATCGTGTTGTGTAATGATGATGAAGTATAACGCTCGCAGAGCCATTGAATTATCAGCTCCAATAATTTGCATTCCTTTTGCAAATGTCACGAGTTATGATTTCGTGCAGTGCGAAAGTAGGGGTGTCCTGAGAACTCTGTATCGAACAAGTCGCTGACAGGCAGGACCCCAATTGGTGTCAGAAAACAATGAACCAACGCCAGTAGGCAAATTGGTGTCAGAAAACAGTGAACCAACGCCAGTAGGCAAGTGGTGTTATAAACCACTGAACTAACGCCAGCTATCTATTGGTATCAGGATGTTCTGAACCAGCAACAGTGAATTGCACGGTTTAACATCATTGTCGTGTTATATATGTGAAAATAATGTAAATTTATTTCCATACATGGCTGAAATAATTTTCTTTGGTGATTATACGATCATACCATTTGTGGAGTGTGTACCACAATGAAGCCAAATTAAATCGCTAAATTGTGAAATTCTATGGAAATTAATTTTGAAAGTGTGTTATTATAAAGAAATCTATAGAAATGTATACAATCAGCAGTGAATATCACAAACGTAACCATCGTGTACATTTCATTTCGTGTGATACAGCCATCAATGTCACCATTCTACGGAGTCAGTAAATAGAGTAGCGACTGAACTAAAGCCTAGAACGAAGTTACACCATAGTCAGAAAGTGAAGACAAGACGACAGTGACTGTCATACGACGAATCATCTCACATATCATCTAACATATCATTCAGACAATCATATCATTCATTCCTTAACACCATTTATCACTATCTATCACATTTTTCATTCATCATTCGCATGAAATATAAGCTTTTATTTACAACATAAGCGTGTGTCTAATTTTTGATGCTCTACTAAACAGAAGCAGTCATTGTATTATCAAGTCAAACATTTTGTGAGTGTGGAAGACAGCGGTGGAACATCCCAAGAACCGTATTTTCCAAAGAATTAGATGAGTATATTTTCAGAATATTTTGGTATGCTCTAAATTAATCATGCATCTTCTTTTTCAGTAAATATGTATATTTACTAACACATTATTACAAACTATTGTGTGAATATTATTGTGATATCATTTTTGAACTAACATAAAGCCATAAAATGGCGTCACTAAATGATTGTATCCAGGCAGGCAAGGAAATGGGCCATACTGGTGAAAAGTTAGAGAAATGGGTAGATCAAAAATACAAAGAAGAATTAGCTCGACAGAAAGAGGAAATAGCTCGAATGGAAAAGAAGGCTGCTTTAGAGAGGGACGAAAGAGCACTAGAAATACAACACCAAAAAGAAATGAAAGAGATCGAAGAGGCTACCAAACAGAAACAGTTAGACTTAGATCATGCCAGAAAACAACAGCAGATACAAGTAGACTCAGATACTAAATTAAAGATGAAGGAAATGGAGGTAGATTCTAACATACAAATAGCCTCTAGTAAACAAAAGAGCCAAGAAGAACAAAACAGATTTAGTAAGTACAAAGGCCTTATAAAACCATACAGCGTAGGGGATTCAATTAGCGCATGGACTGAGACCATAGAATTCCAACTAAAGACGCAGAAAATACCTTTGGATGGCTGGGCAATGATCTACATAAGGAACCTCAGTGGGGAGCCGTTAAAAGTAATAGAATCCATACCTACAGAGCTAAGAAACAATTATCAGTACATACACGATAGGATAATGCAACATTTTCTTTTAGACGCTACTGGGTACCAAATTCAATTCTCCCAAATTAAGCCAAAAGCAACTGAAACCTTCTTAGACTACATCTCTAACGTGCAGAGCACATTTAAAAAGTGGACAAGGGCGGCGAAAGAGGGTAACAACTATTAAAAAATAGAAGAACTTATGGTAATGGACAAGGTAATATCTACCGTTCCTACCCCTTTTGCGAAGTTTTTACAACTGTCAGATATTGAGTCCATTCAACAATTAGAGAAACGGGGATCAGCATATTTTTCATCTAATATGGACATATTTAAATCTACAACACATGATACAGAAATTACTGCTTTTGCAAACAAAGTTCCTGATAGATCTTACAACCAAAAAGATTACCGTAAGAAGGACAAACCATATCAAAAACCACCTCGATGTAACTATTGTAGTCTTTTTCACCCGACTTACTCGATGTGTGATAAGAACCCCGCATATCCGTCACACTTAGAGGCAGTGTTAAAGAAGCAAGAAAGCAGGAGATCATCGTTCAAACGTGCTGTTAAATGTTATTTTTGTTCAAGTCATGGCCACTATAGTAATAGATGTATTGGTAGACAACGAATGAAGGCAAATAATGCAGCACTCAGTAATACATCATCAGACGATGAGCGTGACATTGATCCGGAACTAGTAAATGTGTTACCAACAAATGAATGTAAGAGTGTAGCATTAGTAACCGATATTTTAGACTTTAAGAAATGTAATGTATGCCACCATTTTCATGCGACTGGTAAATTAGAATGTGGGCACGTAATACCATGTTCAAATGAAGATGCTAACGCAGCAAGTGCCTCCAGAGGTAAACTTAAGTTCTACGATGCACTGGTCAACGATCAGCCATGCCAATGTTTGCTCGATAGCGGGAGCACTCTACTGGGTTTAAGGAAAGAACTTGCTAGACCAGAGGATTATACGGGTGAATTTGTCAAATGCCGTACTTTCTCTGGAACCATTGAGAAATATCCACTGGCAAAAGCGCATATCAATACCCCGTTCCTTACCGGCACATTTACTTGCGCAATCCTGCAAGATTCATGCACGGATCTCATTTTACGATGCTTAGATTCATTGAAAGAATGTACAGACGACGACACAAGAGCCTGGAAACATACACATATGGCTAACGCTGCAACAAGGTCAGATACAGAAACAAACTATACTGACCTACAAAATGAAATGCTACAGCTATTAACACCAAGTGGTGCAGATACCAACACTACTCGACAAAATTTTATCGAGGCACAGAGCACCGACCAAACAATTACACCGTATTTTAAATTTTTGGGTGAACGAGCGAAAGTGACGAAGAATGCAACTTGGTACTTTAAAAAATTTAATGGAATTCTCATGCGTTATTACACAACTAATAACCATGAAATTCAGCAGACGGTGTTACCTGTAACATACCGACAAAATGTGCTGAAAATCGCACATGAGTCACCGTTTGCTGGACATTTGGCCTATGATAAGACCAGAGCCAGAGTACTGTCACACTTTAACTGGCCTAAATTCTGTTCCGATATAAAAAAAATTCTGTCAATCTTGTACTATTTGTCAACATCTTGTACGAAAGGGAAAGCATGTGACGGCCGAAGTTCAACGGTCATTATTAGCATCCAGACCATTTGAGTGTGTAGCGGTCGATATTGTTGGACCCCTGTATCAGGTGTCAAGCAAAGGAAACCGATACATACTTACGCTCGTTGATCTATGCACCAGGTGGATCGAAGCTATTCCACTAAAATGCATCACCTCCAAAGATGTGGCAAATGTATTTTTGCACCTATTTTCTCGCTTTGGCTTCCCACGATCTATCTTATCAGATCGGGGAACGCAGTTTATTTCGGCTGCTACGCAAGCCTTAACCAAATTGTTAGGAATAGAGCAACATTTCTGTACCCCGTATCACCCAATGAGCAACGGGATCATAGAGAAAATTAACGGGGATCTCAACCACATGCTGGCTAAAGTAACAGCGTAGAACCCATCTGATTGGGACACACTATTGCCAGCAGTGCTATTTGCCCATAGAGAAATTCCGCACTCTAGTACGGGTTTCTCACCTTTTGAGTTAGTTTATGGGGCGAACCCTCGAGGACCCCTAACCATCTACCATCAGCTAATCACTAGCTTACCAAACAATCCAACAGCAGTAACCCCGTATGAGATGGTAACGGAGACACGCGATAGAATAATGAAAGCGTGCGTACTAGCCAAGGCATCTTTGGAAAGGAAAGGACAGATGTACCGTGACTATGCAAATAAAGGTGCTAAAACTATCCACCTTGAACCACACCAGAAGGTTTTTCTTCTACTACCTGATAAACGAAATTTGTTACTAACATCTTGGCAAGGGCCATTCAACGTTGAACGTAAAATATCAGATGTGGATTAGGAAATATCGATAAAAGGACACTTAAAGATATTTCATATCAACATGTTGAAACCATACTTTTCACGACGAGAACAGCAGACAGACGAACAAATTGCACCAACACCAAGTAATGAGACGACAGACGTACACAGCACAACTCCACTAGATAGGGCGACGCACGACAGCGACAACGCAAACACACTTAGCCAGGTAACAGCACACACAGCTAGCACCACAACAGTATTGAACGAGACAGACGAAGACGACATGGAACTACCAGTCCCTACTGTAGTCGCGACTGCGACCATTGACAGTATAAAGATAGAAACTAAACTGACAGACGACCAACGACGACAAATCATAGAGCTAGTAACAGAATACATAGACATTTTCTCCGACATCCCAGGAAAGACAGATAGAATAGAACATTCGATCATTCTGACTGACAACACACCAATCAAGTGTCGACCTTATTCTATCCCTCTAAACTATAGGTCGAACCTCGACAAAGAAATTCTATCTCTTGAGTCGAGCGGAATTATTCAGAAATCTCAGTCAGAGTATTCTTTCCCTATTGTCCATGTCGCCAAAAAGGACTCTACTATTCGACTCTGCGTCGATTATCGGCGCTTAAACAAAATAAGCAAAATTGACGCTGAACCGATTCCATCATGCGAGGATTTGATCTTGGACATGTCTACATCTCGCATATTTAGCAAGATTGACCTCAAGAAAGGTTATTGGCAAGTCCCGATGGAAGTAAATTCGATTCATCTAACAGCTTTTTCCACTCCTTTAGGTCTCTATGAGTGGCGCTTTCTTCCTTTCGGCCTTCGTAACGCTCCAGCTACTTTCGTCCGTCTAACTAGGGATCTTCTCCATGGGATGACTAATATTGCTACATATATAGACGACATATGCATCCATACGGAAGACTGGACAACACACCTACTGAAACTGCGACAAGTCTTCGACAGGTTACGAGTATTTGGGCTCACAGCGAAGCCGACCAAAGTAGAGTTGGGCATGGAACAAATTGACTTTCTGGGTCATACCATTTGCAGAGGTCAATTAAAAACTGATGACAGAATCGTCACTAAGATTCTAAATTTGACGATGCCAACGACCAAGAAACAGGTCCGAAGTTTACTGGGTCTGGTAAACTACTATAGTAAATATATTCCAAATCTGGCAGAAATAACCAGTGTTTTTTCTAACATCTTAAAAGCTTCGGCTAAATTATCAGTACAAGATGCAGGATTAATTAGCGCGTTATCAAAATTAAAACATCTTTTCAGCGTTCCACCTATCCTTCGTATGCCTAATCCAAAACTTACCTATTTCTTACGCACGGATGCGAGTGCCATCTCCATATCTCGGATACTAGGACAGTTCTACGAAGGGAAGTTCCACCCAGTAATGTACGTAAGTCGCAAGATAAGCCCCGCTGAATCTAGATACTCAGCAACAGAACTGGAGGGCCTCAGTTTGATCTATTGTGTAAGGAAATTTCATAGATTTCTAGCAGGAGCACAGTTTGTAATCGAAACCGATAATTCTCCGTTGTCGGTGATGCAATCAGGCGTTCCACACAATAACAGAGTTTACAGGTGAGCCTTAATTCTCCAAAATTACACATTTACCATTCAGCACTTAAAGGGGAGATTGAACACTGTTGCAGACATTTTAAGTCGACCGTCAACCATTGAAGTACCTGATTGGCACGAAGGGATCGACCACCCATCACCAGAAAACAGTGACACTGTAAAGGTGAAGTAACTCAGTGCAGTATGTGGTGATTAAGAAACACTGTAAGTGCGTTATCATCACCAAACATGTAACTTGTGAAATTAACAGTGCTATGAAAAGTGTAACGAACAGACGCATAAGTAACATGCGCTGACACATAGATAAGCTAGGAGAACATTGAAGTGTTAGCTATGAACCTACATATGTTAGTAGGAAACTATATTTATACATGACCCATGAAGGAGAGCATAAAAGACTTTGCCGAAATGAACTATGTTATAATAGTCTACAAAGAACATTGCTCCATCTTCACACTGGAAAAGAGCATTTCGAGTTAATGTATTTAGATATAGACATGTAACTGTGATATATGTATATTATTATTTTATTAACAGTACACATAACTTCATTTTTCTATGAGTACTGCATTGCAAATTGTTTAAATGCATATATAACTTTATTTAGGTCATGTGTTAGTTAGAAATCACCATCATTTAGTTAATAAACCATTTAAGATAACACCGATTATAGAAATAAAATTGCTAGATATTATATTAGTTTATCACCTCATAATCATAACCATTTATAAAGTAATTTATCTAAAATATCATTTCGAAACTAACCCAACCATTTAGGAATTAACATCATCTTTTTTACAAATAATACTTTAAGGTAATTAACCCAATTCTCTTAAATGAAAGTAAGTTAGATTATTTCCCTTTGGGATAATTCAGGTCAGCACACCAAATCATATTAGTTACTATTACAGGATCGGTAACAAACCATCCTCATAACTTTGTATATTGTGTATAGACATGACACGTGCAAACAAAACGCACAGTCATTTGGCGTGATTACTGTTATAATTCAGCCAATCATTTATTGTAAATATGACATGTACATGTATTTGATGCTATGAAACATATTTTAATGACGAGTGAATGAGTGAGCAAAAAGAGTGTATGAAAGCGAGTGAAAGATGTATGCAAGACGAATAAATGCGAGGAGAGAATGGGAGAAATTAGTAAACGTTGAAAGAAAGAGAGCGAGAGAGAAAGATAGCGGAAAAGTTTTCCACCGCTGGAAACGTCTTATTTTGACTTGTCTGTGTCATCTGTGTATCAAATGTGTTGTCAATTTTGTATGTGTGTTACTGCCATACTTTAATAGAGTAGATAGGGAATGTACTTCGAGTTTCAGAAAGCGGAGTTGTGGTCACAAATAGTTAGTTAGTTAGTTAGTCGACAGATCATCCTCGCTGCACATCGAACCATTCAGTCCATAAGTGCTCGGATCCCCTCCTCAGCAAATCCCGCAGCGTGTAGCGGCTAACGACGCCAGTTCTGTGTTGGTTTATCAATCTTCTTTGGCTTCCTGCGTAGTGTTCTTGTTTGGCCACACCTCTTTTAATTTGATGCTCTAGCAGTCTGGCCATTGTTGTAGATTCACAGTCATCACTTGGTTCTCGCAAAAGTCTCACATCACGTAGAGCATTCAGAATGTCAGCCTGGTCCATGGCGCGTCCGCCCTCCACAGTAGCCTCACCTGCGAGCTTGTCAGCCCGCTCATTTCCTTGTACTCCCGCATGCCCTGGCACGAAGATGAAACTAATCTTTGCCAGCCGAGACCGCTTCAGAGGCAGCAACCATTCTCTTCGGATCGACCCCTCCTCTATCCTCTTGATCATGTTCATTGAGTCGCTAAGGAAACAAGCCCTGGTGAATGTCTGTGTCTCGAGCCATGTTATTGCTTTACTTACTGCCATGACTTCCATGGTCAGGCTACTTGTGGTTACAAATAAGCATAACAAACGTTTGTGACCACAATAAACCGATTTACGGCGCTCGAAGGAACACACACATTTAGTACACTAACACATACACATGTTAGCAATTTAAGTACACTGTAGTTTATTAGAAAACACAAAAACAAACAGGAAAACTAACACATAAAGTTGCACACACTATTTTGGTTCAAAGAACAACAAATTTAAATTTAGGGGACACAATAACGTCTTAGAAACCTTAATGTAACATTGAAGATAGCTTTTCACAAGCGGAAGCGAAAAGGTGAAAAGTATAGCTGTGTGTATATGAGTTGGAGGGGATATTAATGGGAACATGAACATTCTATGCTCATGCGTTGCACTCATAACAGAGTCAACTTGTATTTGGGTTGTCATTTCGGGCAATTGGAGGACAGGTCAAGACAGAAGTCAATAGGTGAAAGTCAAAAGACAAAGGGTCAAAAGACGGAAGCCAGGACATAAGTCATAAGACAACGGTTCCGGTTCAAAACAATTCCCAAAGATATCTATAGAACCAACTATAATGATACATGGGCTACTTAATTAGCCAAGTGAAAAGATAGAACAGTGTGAGTAAAGGAAGAAGAGAGTTGTTCTATCCCCAAACGAAAGATTTAAAACTTATTGGAGATCTGACAAAATTGGAACAACCAATTTTGCTTTGTGACCAGACGTGTTACAAACATTAGTTAAAGGGAAGTAACACTTCACAGAGAGGAGGGGAGCCTGTCAGCATCCCCAATAAGGAGTTAGAGAGTTAATACTAGTCTAGTAGGGAGACACCAGACAGGAGAGACACCAGCGCTATAAATAGCCTCACAAGGAGACACATTTGTGTCAGACCAGGGGCCAACGCGTACAAGTGAGCAAGGGCTTTCCCCAAGCCATTGGGAAGCATTGGCCTTGCGAGTAACCGTGAAGTGCCGGGTTACTCAAGCTCACAAGCCAGCGTGCTTGAGACTCTATGCACGCCAGACCCGCTACTGCACGAAGAGGACAGCCTCCGTGCTTGACCACGCAATGTGTAGCGGGCGGAGAGACCCGACTGGAGACGGTAGAGAGTAGACGTGTCCTGTACAAATGCTATAGTTTCTAGGCAATAGTCAAACATTAGGCTGTACATTTAGATTGTTATTATTAGCATCATTTCTCACCACTTCATTGCATTCGTGTTGTATAATGATGATGAAGTATAACGCTCGCAGAGCCATTGAATTATCAGCTCCATTAAATTGCATTCCTTTTGCAAATGTCACGAGTTATGATTTCGTGCAGTGCGAAAGTAGGGGTGTCCTGAGAACTCTGTAGCGAACAAGTCGCTGACACATAACATCTGCAAAAACCCTACGAAGTGCAGACTGTGATACAGATCATCAGTTATTAGAAGCAGATCTGAAATTAAAACTCAAAAAGCTTATCCGAGGACCAAGGCCACTTCGTTTTGATCCCACAAAAATACCGGATGCATACACTGTAGAAGTTAGGAATCGCTTTGGGGTCTTGATGTCTGTACAAGAAGAAATGACACCTGATGAACTGGCAGTACAAGCTAGAGATATCTTGATAACTGCAGCCAAAGATCTAATTCCGACCAAGAAAAAGCAACTTAAGCCATGGATTATATCAGACACGTTAGAATTAATAAAACAACGAAGGGAGCTGAAACAGAAAGGAGATGAATCCGATAACAGCAGGATGAAGTATAAATCTTTAACTCGAGAAATAAGAAATAACACAAGAAGGGACAAAAATCAATATATACAAGATTGCTGTACCAGAATAGAGCAATATCATAAGACTGGAAGAGATTATGAAATGTTCAAAGAAATGAAGTTATTGACAAGAAATGTTCAACCTCAATTGAATGTTATCTGTGACAAGATTGGAAATACCTTAACAGAATCTAGACAAATTCTAGAAAGATGGCAGGAGTACTGCAGTGGAATGTATGATATGAGTCACAGTGAGGATATGAATGAGATACAAGAGCCAATGGCAGCAGAGACAGAACCTGAACCCTCATTAGATGAAATTGCTTGGGCTATAAAGAACCTGAAGAATGGTAAATCACCTGGATGTGATGAGATACCAGCTGAACTAATTAAAGCGGGAGGAGAAGAAAGCATAGAAATCTATCACGCATTGTGTAAAAGGATATGGAAATATGGTATATGGCCAAAAGATTGGAAGAGAACTATCTTCATTCCAATACCAAAAAAGGGCAACCTGAAATTGTGCATCAACTATAGAACTGTTGCCCTGATCAGTCATGCAAGTAAAATTCTAATAAAAGTCATAATGGGAAGACTTCGTTTGAAAATTGAAGAAGAGATTAACGTGGTTCAAGCTGGATTTAGACAAGGAAGAGGAACAAGAGATCACATATTCAACATGCGTTTAATAATAGAGAAGTGCAGAAAATTTAATGTAAACCTATTCTCATGTTTTGTGGATTATTCAAAGGCATTTGACTGTGTACAACATCAGAAACTTTGGGAAATCATGAGGAATATGGGCTTTCCATCATATGTAGTACAACTCATAAAAATGCTCTATCTAGACCAACAAGCAGTAGTTAGAATAGATGGCGAGGCATCAGATTGGTTTGACATCAAGTAAGGAGTCCGTCAGGGCTGCGTGCTGTCACCCTATTTGTTTAACCTGTACGCCGAAGATATAATGAGAAATGTAAGAGATGATATAAACAGGGAAGCTATATGATGTCCTAAATATCGGCGGTCATGACATACCAGAGATTCGATATGCTGATGATACAGTATTACTCTCCACAACACAGAATGGCATAGAAAACCTAATAGCCTCAACCCAATTGAATAGTGAAAATCACAACTTATATCTTAACATAGCAAAAACAAAGATAATGCTTACAGATAAAACTACTATGGAGAAAGAAATATACATTAATGAGAAAAAATTGGAGGTGGTGGAAAATTTTGAATATCTTGGGTCATTGATTGCCAACAACGGTGACACAATGAAAGAAATTAAACGGCGACTATCAATTGCTCTTCAAAGACTAAAACAGCTGAATAAATTATGGAGTGGGACAGACAGAACTACAAAAATTAGATTTTTAAGAGCATGCATCTTTCCCATTGCAACATACGCCTGTGAGACATGGACACTTACTAAACAAGCTGAACAGTGCATAAACGCCTTAGAATATAAATGTTATAGACGAGTTCTAAGAATATCTTGGGTAAAGAAAAGAATAAATGCATCCATACTTCAAGAGTTGAATATTGAAGAAGGTTGGCTATTAAAGACGATAAAACAAAGACAATTGAAATAAGTTGGTCACTTGAAACGTCACGAAAGTTTGGAGAGAACAATAATGGAAGAGTATATGCCTGGGAAGAGAGGAAGAGGAAGGCCAAAGAGAAGATGGGTGCAGGATGTGGCGGATAATCTCCAGATGGGTGTATTAGACGCGGGCCATCTTGCTTATGATCGAGAGGTTTTCCGGAAGGTTGTTATGGAAGCGAGGTTCTGCAAAGGACATGCTACTGAATGAATGAATGAATTATTAATAAGCTGGTCTCCCTGGTCTAGGTGTTACACGACTTTCTCCGTAAACCCGTATACTCTCGGGAGTAACGTGACGTTTGTGAGAATCAGTAGCGGTTCTCTCCGCGTCGGTAACTTACGGAGTATGTGAGCCGGTCGCTCAGAAAGCAATGGCAAACTACATAATCTTGCCAAGAAATCAACAATCAGCTGAAGATGCTGATGTCGACAACTATGTCCTGTAAAGGATAAGCGAACAAAACAAAAGTATTAATAAAAGTAGTATTCATTTATTTACTTAATATGATATATAACTCTGCAATATGCACTTGACGAGATGCGGCGACATATGCCAGACAATAAATCGTGCAACATATTGTTTGCAGATTCTGTGGTTAAATTCACTAAAGGAATAAATACATTGTTTGGAATTACATTAAATAGCCGACTGTCCAAAAGAGCATGGATATCGCGCCACATAAATAGCCTGCTGTCTGAGCCATACTGAGAAGACACTCGCCAAACGTGATCCACAGCCACTGGACCCCATCCACACACGATAGCTCCCTGATGGCTTTGGTCTCCAGGTTGTGTTGTCTGTAACTTTCAAAGTACATCTGCAAGAGAGGCGATTGAATGTTGTAAATAAAACTTACTATGTCCAGCATGTTAAAACAACTGAATAAATTGTGGAGTGGGACAGGTCGAATTACACAAATTAGATTTTTAGGAGCTTGCATCTTTCCCATTGCAACAAACGCCTGTGAGACTTGGACACTTACTAAACAAGCTGAACAGCGCATAAATGCCTTTGAATATAAATGTTATAGACGAGTTCTAAAAATACCTTGGATAAAGAAAAGGGCACAAGCATCAATACTACAGGAGCTGAATATTGAAGAAGGTTGGCTAATAAAGACGATAAAACAAAATTGAAATATTTTGGTCACCGAAACGTCATGTTAGTTTGGGGAGAACAGTAATGGAGGGGTAGATGCCCGGAAGAGAGGAAGAGGAAAGCCAAAGTGAAGATAGGCATAGGATGTGGCGGATGATCTCCTGATGGGTGTATCGGATGCAGGACATCTAGCTTATGACCGAGAAGTTTTCCGGAGAGTTATGAGAGCGAGGTTCTGCAGGGGACATACTACTGAGTGAATGAATGAATATATGTGCAGCATTACTATAAAACTACACACATTTATTTAAATGTTGCTTGCATTGATAAGGACTTATATGAAGTGACAGAGGGAATAATTGAATCCTTCGGAATCTCCATATATGAATCCCATAAATGGGCAGTCTCCCGCTGTTTATGCGTCACCTCGACACCGCAAGGTACAAGAGGAGCAAGATGACATGAGATCATCAATAATGTGGAGTTTAAAGACAACAAGACAAAACGTTTGGGGAAAAAAGTGGAACAGACAGTAGGCCGAACAAACCAACAGCACGCACAGACATACAATCATATGGCCGCTGCCAGAATGCCAATACAACAGTTCACCAGTAAAATTACAATTCATTGTCGATGAAAGAAGCAGTCAACCAGTAGTTGCACACACAATACTGCATAAGGCAAAATCAGCTAGTTCGGCAACTTGCCGTCCACCATTTTTCTGAACATGCAGTTCACAATACAAAAAAAAACACGTACAGTTGAAAAAGCATTCCACATGAAATCCACGGCTCATAGTGTCGCTCCATGAACTTAACTCAGTAGCTGATCGACTTAACCATAAATACAGTATATCAAACGCAGTACCTCAGACATGGCTATCATACATGGTTATCAAACATATCAAGCGAAAATAGGCGTGATTGCAGATATTGAAAAACGAATGAACACAAAACATAATTAGGAAGCTGGTGAAAGGAAACACATGCACAGATACAAACGAACGCTTCTATGAAAATCTTTATCAAGGGAGAAAAACCAGGAATACTCAGCTAGAAATCTGAAATATCACAATCACAAATACACAATTAACATGTTTCAAGGAATAACATGAATGACACCTTGCGTTCGGAAAAAGAGAAAGCAAAACGGCAACACGACACGCGCGCACACACACACACAAATACACACACACTCACACACATACAAATGCCTAAGGTGTCTGCTGCATCTTGTATCCATCTTTGTGATCGTCGACCACTGACACTTCTTCCTGTAACCACGTCTTCCTACCTCCGTTCTTGTCGAACCACAGTGACGAGTAATATGGCCAAAGTATGTCAGCCTCCGAGACCCTCTACTGCAGGGGGAATCGGGGGGGGGGGGGGGGGGAATTTTGGGGTTTCCAGAGGGGGGTTGAAGATTATTTCAAGATCGCATTAATACAAGTACCGATTACTTGATCTTGTTTTTCACTTCATACTTTACAGTTCTGTACGTCTCACCCTTCTAAAATTCTTTTATAAAGTAAGTAGACCCACAAATCACGTTTTATGTGGATGTCTAGACTTGTTTTAGTATGTGCTTTCATTATTACGTATACTGTGTAGGGGCGTAAGGAGGGATTTTTATGTAGGAAATACGAAAAGGTGGGGGAAGGAGTGACGTTCTGAAATATGGTGAAGGGGGGCACGGGCTAAAAAAGGTTGAGAACCACTGCTCTACTGATTATGTGCCAGCTTTCTACGATGTTCGGATCTTGTAGAATGTCAGTGGTTTTATTCTTCTTGGTTCATGGTATTCTAAGAATTTTTCAGAAGGAAATAAGTTCATAGACCTCGTTGTTATTTTTTTTTTCATCATCATTATGTGCCATACCGATAAGAGTTGGCGGTCATGTTTCGCCATTTCACACGATCACCAGAGTCGTGGATCAAATCTCTTTTCTTGTCGCGATCATACCACGTGACCAAGCCATCCAGGTATTTACTTCACTGCCTTCCCCGTGTTCTTTGCCCCTCAATCTTGCCAGTTGTTACCAAGTTCTCTAGTTTATTTCTTCTCATAAGGTGCCCAGAAAATTGTGACTGTCTACGTCGAGTTTCTCGAATACTTTTGCGGTTTTCATTTGCTTCATATAGGACTTACTCAGCTGTTTTTCTTTAATGATTGTTGTCTGTATGTTGCAACAGGAAAGATGCATGTTCTCAACAATGTTACTTTTACTCGTTTGCTGGTGTTGTGTTATATGCTCTTAATGCCTTTTACGTTATTCATTTATTCAATGTTATAGCCATTTTACGTCTGAAATCTTCCGAAAGTACCCCAATGTTATTGAACATCGAGTCAAGATATTCAAAGTTTATGACAAGTTTATTTCTTCATTGTTGATTGTCATGTTTGGTTGGCATACAGTGTTTTCTATGGACAGTATTCGATAAGACTGCAAAATCAATACACCGCACTTCCTCGGTTAAAACAAGAAGTAACAAACAATTATGGAAGCCTGATTGTCAAAACAAAATGGAAATAAGCCAGGTGTATTAAGTTTCAATATCAAAGTAAATAAAAAGATCGATGCATTTATTCTGCTGTAAATGGTGTACTGTTGAAATTTGATCACTAATTCACGAAAGTTACAAAGTCCTCTACAAAACTTATCAATCAACACAACTATGGCTCATTTTTGTTGTTGTTGTTGTTGTTGTTGTTTGTTTGTTTGTTTGTTTGTTTGTTTGTTTGTTTGTTATTGTTTGTAATTGTTTGTAATTTACTAGACAATTTTACATTCAGAAGTTTACCATTGCTTTCTGAACAACCGACGCTCTTCCTATCGAAATCAATACAAAGCGACCTTCTCTCATTATTTAACTAAACCCACATATTTCCCTCTACATCGTAGGTTGAAACAAGAAGCTACAACCAGTGATTTAAATCTGACTGTCAAACTAAGCTGAAGATAATCCTGATGTATTAAGTTCTAGTAATGTATATCAAAAGATCGAGTAATTTATTCTACTATAAACCGCGTACTGTTTACCTTTGAGCACTAATTCTACCGTCGGTTGTCAGGTCTTAGTCAGATAAGACTGAGCTACCTTATGCGTCCGTGGCTAAGGGGTTATGGACGCAGTTCGTAATCCCGCATACCGCGTTCGAAACACAGCTGCAGGTGATATGGCAGCAGACCGCCTAGCGTTGTTTTTTTCTACATAAAATGGTATAGGTGCCTGTCGTTCAGAAAGCAATGACAAACTACTGAACGTAAACTTGACAATAGATTACAAACAGCCAAAAAAAAACGCTGCGGTTGACAGCAACATCCTGTAAAGGATATGCAACTAATTTTAACCTTTAAACGGTACTACTTACTTTCTATTAGTGCCTAAAGCTTCGGATGGAGGAGCGCAACTGTGAGGGTACAAGCCTTATCCTGGTGCGATGGAATGCAACCTGAAGACAACATGGCATGGCTGGGCAGACCAGGCCGTAAGGCTTGGTGAACAACTAGTCTAGAATAGAAGCTCTGACAAACGGACAGTTACAGCATTGATTTGCTAATCCGGCAGCTGCTGCAGCTTGTCTTGTTCCAGATGTATTGGTGTTACCTTTCCTCTGGTGTAAACTAGACAGGCCGAGAGAGGGATCATGCTGCATGGGCAACATATGGTCTCTACAATTCAGCCCAGGCTATGTGCCGTGGAGAGGTATAACTCCATCCCTTGGTCCCCGCCATGGGTTGTAGTTATTGTGCCTTTTTTTTTAAGCACAGTATAACAAACTATCGTCTGTCATTAGTAGTTTACCATTTCTTTCTGAACAACGGACACTCTTCTAATCGAAATCAACACAAATGACCTTCTCCCTTTGTTTAAACTCACATATTTCCCTCTACATCTTAGGCTAAAACAAAAAGCGACAAACAGTGACATAAATCTGACTGTCAGGACAAGCTGAAGATAATCCTCGTATATTAAGTACCTATAACAAAATATATTTATGTATTTATTCTACTGTAAACCGCGCACTGTTTATCTTCAAGCACTAATTCTACCGTTATTTAAATCCTGTTGCTGCTGATGTCTGATAAGTAAAGCCGCATCAAGTGCTTTCATAAATTTCTTAAGTATCAGTTTCTCTTTCTTCGCCTTCTCTCACTCATTACGTAGTCTTTCTTAATTCTGATAGTTTCAGTATATAGAATTATTAGATAGAAAAACTGATAACTAGACGACCTGATAGACGGAAAAGCCGATAGACATATAAACGCATGGAAAGAACGAACGAACGAATGATAGAACGAGCTTTATTTTCAAGGGTTTAAAATTAGGCACTTAGGCCCGATTGACATTCTGCTCTTCTTATCTCTCTGCTCTCAAAATTATTTTATTCATACATCACCTATGAAGCTAATCTTAGACAGCAGCGACAGTAACAGAAACAATACGAATTAAAAGCATGGAAAATGTACAATAATACATGACTCACTAAAACTAATTTTTGAAATAGCAATTTGAAATAGCTAAGGTAGATGTAACGTACCACAGTTATGAATATTATTATACTAGATGTCCTTTGAGATAATTATTAATATTGTATTAGTTGTATTAGTAAATGGGGATATTCTTCAACAAGTGAGCAGGTACAATTATCTCGGAACAGTAATAACATCTGATGGGAGATGCCTTGAAGAGATTAGAACAAGAATCGCCATGGCAAAAGTAGCCTTTAGCAAGATGAAAAACATATTGACCAATAAAAAGATGTCAATTGAAACGAGAAAAAGAGTGTTGAGATGCTACATTGAACCTGTACTTTTGTATGGATGTGAAGCGTGGACAATGAGCAGTCAGGCTGAAAAACATCTGATGGCTGTAGAGATGTGGTTTCTGAGGAAAATGCAAAGAATACCATGGACAGCCAGAAAGACCAATGAACAAGTCCTCTCAGAAACAAATGAAGATCGTAAATTGATTAGAGAAATTAGACGTAGACAGTTAAAATTTTTTGGGCAAGTTATGAGAAGAAATGGATTGGAGAATTTGGTGACAACTGGTAAGATCGAGAGGAACAGACCATGGGGAAGACCTAGAAGCAAGTACATGGATGGCTTGGCCTTGTGGCATGGTCGAGACAGAAACACTGAGCTGATCCACGACTCTGGTGATCGAGTGAGATGGCAGAACATGACCGCCCACGCTTACCGGCATGGCACATGATGGATGGATGGATTAGTTACTCATAAAAAGACAGGCAGACAGGCGGAGGGGTGGGCGGGCTGACGGGCGGGCTGACGGGCAGGCGGACAGACAGAACGAACGAACGAACAAATTTTATTTTAGAAGGGTAACACATTGGGCACGCAGGCCCGCCTTACATTCGGCCCTTCCAATCACTCATCTTTCGTTCATCAGTGCATAGTGCATTCACATAGGAAAAAACATTGTCAAATGAATGTTGTAAGCATAAACAATGCATGTTACCATGTTATGAGACAAATCCCCCACCCACCCACCCATCTATCCATCCGCGTATCCCCCACACACACATTCATCACCCAACCACACACATACCCACAGGCACATATATGACCCCATCCATCCACTCAACCCCCAACCAACACATCCCAAACACACCCCCACATACATCATCTCCCTACCCACACACACATCTCCCACCCACCACACATCCCCCACCCACACACACACCCAGGCACACATGCATGCAACCACCCATCCATACCCACCCACACGCACTCATCCTCCACCCACCCCATAACCTACCAACACTCACCCACCCACATATCCTCCACCACCCACTTACACACCCCCAAACACTCAGCCAAACACATCCCCCAACCACATTTCCAATACCCACACACACACATATACCAGACAGGCAGGCAGGCAGGCAGGCAGGCAGGCAGACGGACGGACGGACGGACAGGCAGGCAGGCAGACAGGCAGGCAGGCAGGCAGGCAGACATATACTACGTTATTTATCGTCAACGATCAAAGTCAATAGTTACCAGAAGCGTAACTAATCAGACAATCTCCATTTCAAACAAACATATCATAACATCATCTCCGCAATAAATATTTATATAAGGGTAAATCTATCTATGCTAATCCTCCGTGTTACCTATACAACCACTCGGGCACCACACAATACTCAGCGCCACGAGGCGGGGTTATGAAGGACGACTTGCCACAGCTGTGGTTCAATAACAATAACCACAGCCAACACTGCAGTGCCAAAAATACGCCAGATGCAAAGATGCGTGACGTAAGCTAATCAATCGTGAACCGAGCAGATGTTACTGGCCCAGCGTAAGATGCAATCTGAATACCAAATGATGAGATTATTGCGTGGACATTATCCTCGCGATGGCCTAGTTTTAGACGAAATTTGTTGGGGTGAGTGGAATGTGTGTGTTTGTGCAGTTTGCGCACGACAGAACAATTTGGGAGCAGCGGTAGTTTAGTGGTAGACGTTTGTCTGTCGGTGTGAGGATTAAGGGTTCGAATCCGCATCGAGGCGAATTTTTAAACTGACCTGGGCTCTTAGGTCAATCCGGCCTAAAAGAAGCAACAGAAAATCTCTAGAGAATGTTAAGTTGGGTTGAGATGAGTTGTGTTAAGTTTTGTTGAGTTAATTTGAGTTTAGTTAAGTTGAGTTGAGTTGAGTTAAGTTAAAAACCGACATCGTTGCACTCGGTGCATTCTCAAAAGCGCCCAGTCATCATCTTCAACAGCCAGTGATGAGTTCCATTACTAATGGTTCCCGCTGCAATCTGATTATCTGTCCGTCTAGGTTTACCTCTGAATGACGACTGTCGACCATTTCCCCTGACCACCCCTTGCCGCCGCATTCTCTCTAGACCATGATAGTATAACTGTCTTCTACATTATTCACGTGCTCCCAGAGGGCCTTCACCACATCTACCTTATTATGCATCAAATCGCCCCTTAATGATTCGTCACCAGCCACTCTGTATGCTTGTTCATTGCCAACCACTTCAAGTTGTCGTGAAAACAGATCCAGCGAATGCTCACAACCCCCGACACTTAGAATTGATGGATCTCTTGAGAAGTACGGGCGGGTCCTAGGATACTGACATCACTTACAGTATGTCGATTGGCATATGGGTGTAGGATCATATGTCCGCGGCGCCTTCAGACGGGAGAACCAAGTGTATCTAATGATAAAACACAACCTTGTGAGCTCTTGGGCAGTAAGATTGGATACCTAGCCTTCTTGAATAAGGGCGAAAAATAGAATGTGTCGTGTGCACGACGCGCACGTTAAAAATCCCACGGCAGTTGGAAATAGCAAACATTAAGCCATAAGGCCTAGGGACATTGTTAGGGAAGAAGATCTACCCACGGCTAGATGAAGCCTGTTATCTTGGATGAAATCTGTCTAGAGCAGTGGTTCTCAACCGGTGGGGAATTCCCACCCAGGGGGGGAATTTTAGGGTTTCCAGGGGGGGGGGGGGGGGGGGGGGGGGGGAATGAAGACCATTTCCAGATCCCGTTAATACAAGAACCGATTACTTGATATTGTTTTTCCCTTCATACTTTACAGTTAAGTACGTCTCAATCTTCAAAAATTCATTTTATAAAGTCAGTAGACCCACAAATCATGTTTTATGTGGATGTCTAGACTTGTTTTAGTATGTGCTATTAAATTTACCTTACATTTTTACGTATACTGTATAGGGGTGGGTTTTTTTAGATAGGATATATGAAAGGGGGGGGTGGGGAGAATGACGTTCTGAAAATATGGTCAAGGGGGGAACGGGCCAAAAAAGGTTGAGAACCACTGGTCTAGAGGAACCAATCCTTACACAAATGCATGCCGAAGTTATACTCGCTGACCTCTCAGGTTTTCATAACATGGTTTCACTCACTCGCCTTGAAAGAGGGATGCAGAAGAAGAAACCAAACCAACCCAAGTTGGTGATATTAAAATTTACCAAAATAATTGACGATGTCACACATGCTGACAGACAGACAGACAGACAGACAGACAGACAGACAGACAGACAGACAGACAGACAGACAGACAGACAGACAGACAGGACAGAGCAGACAGACAGACAGACAGACAGATAAAATTGACATACAAACTTACCGGCATACAGATAGACACACAGATACTCTATGGTGTAGTGGGAACGAAGTATTTTTTATTCAGGACGAACATAAATAGGAAGACCAAAATGCATTGCGCACTCTAACAAATCCTTCAAATACTGGAAAATGCCAACGAACATGTCGAAAATTCCGATGCCCTAGATAAATATTTCTAAAACATTCGAAAATCTGCTCATAAGAAATAGTATTACAGTACAGGTGAACCGAAGACACGAATGTAGTTCTTCATGAGGGATTTAAACAGGTTTAAAAGAAAATAGAATCGACTTCATAGCACCTGGTTTATTCCATATAGCTCGGTCTCTTTTCCACAGGGCGGGCCTGTCTAAAGCGCCTCACAAAGCAGGAACTCCGTGGCTCCAGCGACGACCTCCATGAGTCTCCGAAAAATTGCACTGGTAGCCCGGAAATCGAAACAAAACCTTCGGAGCGCAATACAGGCGATCTAATCCGTCGCCACGGAAGGGAAGACTAACACACACACAACACACACAGGCACACAACACACACACACACACACAGGCAACACACACGCACGCAAACACACGCACATGCACGCACACACGCACACACACGCACATCTGAAATAAGAACAGGAGCACGGAAAGGATACCTTTAGCCACCGTCACCATTCGTAGTGACTGGAGACTGAAGGCAACCATAACTACCGTCAGAAATTAGATCCAGTATTCTCCGGCAGAGCAGCAAGATAGTCCGGGACTTCGCTGATGATATTGCCCACTCGTACATCACAACAAATCAGATGAGGGATAAACTACACACACTTGATGGACGGTTACAAAATTTAGGTCTAAATATGCAAAGAGGACAAACAAAGATAATGAAATGAAACCAAGCAAATAATGACCCCTTGGCTTCCGAAGGATGTTTTTTCAGTTAAGGGAGGCATTCATATGAGAACCCCCATTCTGTATACCATCACCTGGCACAAGATGTAATATGGCATATATTGGTGAAACCAGTAGAAAGATGGTGGAGTCGTTTTCGTGAATATCTTATGGACATCCAGAAGTAGGCTCCCAAACCTGTCTCCCTCCATTTCAACAGCCACAACCACCCAGATAAAGTCGACATTTATGTTACTGCCTTAACATCACGCTCTGGTCACCACCCTACTCGTTTTAATTTGAAAAATCACTGCATTCATAGTTTAGACATTCGCTCAGTGGCTACAGGCTTGCGAATGCGGTTCCTGAGCCGGGTACCAGGCGTTCGAAGCTCAGCTGCGACCGATTTTGTGCAGGCAGACCGTGTCGCGTTGTGTTATAACGTGCTGGTATGGGAGCCGGTCGTTCAGAAAGCAATGGCAAAACTACTGAACGTAACACTTGCCTAGAACATCAACAAGCAGCTGGAAAATGCTGGTGTTGACTGCAACGTCCCGTAAGGGATATGCAACTTTAAAATAAAAAACACAGGACAGACATCAATACTCAGCATCATTGTGTGTGTGTGTGTGTGTGTGTGTGTGTGTGTGTGTGTGTGTGTGTGTGTGTGTGTGTGTGTGTGTGTGTGTGTGTGTGTGTGTGTGTGTGTGTGTGTGTGTGTGTGTGTGTGTGTGTGTGTGTGTGTGTGCGCGCGTGACGGGCATGCGTTTATTATCATGTCTCAACAATAAAATTTCGAAATAACACCACCCTGTCTCAACAACAAAAACATAATAAATAAACTATCCTGTCCTCAGCAACAATATAATAAATACACCATCCTGTCTTAA
>OY992896.1:52539966-52612466 GCA_963921405.1 Cepaea hortensis
ATGTCATATACAGGACAATAGATATGTCATAGACAGGACAATAGATATGTCATAGACAGGACACAGACGGGACAACAAGACCCAGCTATAAACAGGACACAGGGATATAAACAGGGCACAGGTAGATAGACAGGACTACGTCCTTGGCTGACAGTACAACCTTGCACTGAAGGACCTGAGACAACAAGACCGGACATCTAGTACGGCGAGATTACCGACACAGCACGACTATCATACAGAAAACGCGGTCAAGCGACCACGTGACTACCGGACGTGAAGACCGGAAGGCTCAGACTGGGACTGGACGTGATAGAGGAAAGAAGTGTGCAATTGCGCGGGAGAGTGTATTAATTGCCGGTGTGAAAGCTAGCCTTGCTGAGCCAATATAGCAGCGAGTTATTAAGTGCGAGGAATGAGAGAGAGAAAGAGAGAGAGAGAGAGAGAGAGAGAGAGAGAGAGAGAGAGAGAGAGAGAGAGAGAGTAAACCGTGTTATGAGCTCACGAATGACTGCTATGGCTGTGTGTCACTTGCCATTGTTGTAGATATAATATTGTGATACAATTTGTGCGTAATTTGATAATATGTATTCATGTAATTGATACTGCCGTTTTGCCCGAATAAATAATGTTACACTACATACGACCGCTTGATATCTCACTGAGTGCATGTAGAAAGACTCACTGTCATGTGTAGAATGACGAGCTAAGGTTACCCATATTTATAGGACGTTGACAGGCGACATATGCGGAACGTTTACACAGTTAAGCAATTATATATATATATATATATATATATATATATATATATATATATATATATATATATATATATATATATATATATATATAAAGAGAATGTTTGTTTGTTTGTTTGTTTGTTTGTGTGTCCTATATGCGTTCCCGAACGGTCCATCCGATTGAGATGAAAATTTGTACAGATGTTGTTCTCACTCCCGGATCCAACTGAAATAGTTAGTTTAAAATCAACAATTTGTCTTCAAGCACGAAAGAAAAAGGCATTACCAGCTTCAGAAACAGACGAAGAAATGTCCCGCCATCTTGCTCTAAGGGAACTCACTCTCTGATTAAACCATAAATTAGTTATGAACAGTTATATCTACTTATAATGTTTCTTTGTGTGTGTGTGTCCTTTATGCGTTCCCGAACGGTCCATCCGACTGAGATTAAATTTTGTACAGATGTTGTTCGTACTCCTACGGATCCAACTAAAATAATTAGTTAGTTTAAAATCAATTTTTAATTTTTACACGAAAGAAAAAGGCATTACGAGCTTCAGAAACAGACGACCAACGGGAATGGGAACGAGAGCATCAGAAACAGATAAGCAACGGGAACGGGAGTAAGGGCCGAACGCGTACTCTGTGCGCTTAGAGAAATATATTTGAATGTGTAATGACTACTTATATGAATTCAATGAGACGCTCTCCGCCAGGTACCTGGCGACGCTGGGCCGGGTCGTCAGCTAGTTAATAATATAAGCACAACACATTTGGTATTAGTATCAGGTGTGACAGGGGAAAGGGAAGTCACGATCGTCGTGCGTCTGTCTATCCGTTTGTCTCTCAGAATCTCTATATCTGCCTGCATGTCTGTCTGTCTCTCTATCGATATATGTGTGTAAGCATTTGGCTTTCTGTCTGTCTGTCTGTCTGTATTGACCACTTGTTTTTTAACAGACGCACATAACCACAAGTAACAACATTATTACGGCTTTCTGCAAAATTTAAGACCTGTTTCCGGTTCTGCCAGTGGCGCGAAGACTAGTTTATTTTTAACGCCGCCTGTTCCCCTGACGTCTGTTGATTCAGTTTGCCAGCGTCCATTATGTCTTGAGAATGTGAAACGTTATAACTCGGAGTCCGCTTGCAAGGACGGTGTGCGTCTCAGGGAAATAACACTAACTGAAATCTCTGAGACACAAAGGCAAGGGAATAGTAAATCAATATTAAATAAGATGACATTATAGTGACCGACAACACACACACACACACACACACACACACATATATATATATATATATATATATATATATATATATATATATATATATATATGTGTGTGTGTGTGTGTGTGTGTGTGTGTGAGAGAGAGAGAGAGAGAGAGAGAGAGAGAGAGAGAGAGAGAGAGAGAGAGAGAGAGAGAGAGAGAGAGAGAGAGAGAGAGAGACTAAGTAAAATATTAATCAGATTTGACTGAGCTACCGTATAACAGTAGACGGTAATATCTGCTTTCTGTTAGCGCCTAAAGTTAGGCGGCACTCACCAAACCCGACACCCCACTTTGTGCCAACGGCTTTGGGCGGAGGGGTGAAACTGGAAGAGTATAAGCTATATCCTAGTGCGAGGAAATGCAACCTAAAGACTAAATGTCATGGTAAGGCAGACCAGACCCTAAGTCTTAGTTGGCAACTGGTCTAGGATCGAAGCTCCGACAGGCGGACGGTTAGATCATTGTTTAGCTGATGTGGTAGCTTCTGCAGCTTGTCTTGTTCCATATGTATTGGTGTTACCTTTTCTCTGGAGTAAACTAGACAGGCGGAGAGAGGGATCATGCTTCATGGGCAACACATGGTCTCTAAATTCAGCCCAGGCGTTGTAATAAATAGAGGTATAACTCCATTTTACAAACTATCCTTCGTCAAGTCGGCAAGGTGCCAGCCATGTACGTGGCACGAATATGAGACTGACTATAGTACAGCTTACCTTACATGCCTCTTTGTGTTACCAGGACCCTTTGGGGAAGCAAATAATAATAACACTGTAACCTTGATGTGGTTTTATTGAAGAATGCTGACAATTAATTGGTCAGCCACCATGAGCAATCTGGACATTTTGTATGAAGCTAAGTCGCAAAGACAAGTTAACACAAACATCAGAAGGAAGCAGTCATCATTTTGGCCACACTATGTGGAGACAAAAACTGGGACATGTTGTGACAACCGGAAAGATTTGTGAAAAGAGAGATAGAGGAAGACAGCATGAGAAATTTATGGCAGTCTTGTGTCGTGGCTCGGAAGGGAGTCAACACACGAATTGACCTATGCCGTTGGAGATCGCAAAAAGTGGAAGGGCATAGTTGCTAACACCAGCCGGCTAGGCACTGGATGATGAACCTACCATGCATGCTGCAAGATAGAGGTTTCCGATAGTGTGCTGCCTCGTTCCTTAAGGGAAGCAAAGATAGTAGCACATTTTGACCTGCCATATGTCGTAAGAGGTGACGAAGGAAGGATGGGCTTGGTGGAAAAAATTGTGTTACTAAATTCAGCCTTCCGTGAATAAGTCTAAAGATAAAGAAAACAAAAAGAATAACTAAGCCACCCAAGACAAAAGTAGTCTCTTCTAGCAGAGGTATGACACGATGTGGAGAAAGCAGCAAAGTGGCAGGATCGCAGATTGTCTTCCTTTCATCTGGGGACATTTCCAAAATTCGTACCTGGAATATGAGAAATATGTACAGATTAAGAAAGAAAGCACAGATAGAGCCGATGAAATCCCATAAGATTAGCATTTTTGGATTATGCGAAACCAGTTGGAATAGATCAGTTTCTAAACACAGGTGAAATAGTGCTTCCTCAAGTCATATAGAGGACAATGCGACACAGTGAACTGGTGACCCTAATGCTATCTAAAGAGGCAGAGAAAGTACTAACACAGTGGGTAGCAGTAAGTTCGAGAATAATAACAGAAACATTTTCAACAACAAAAAGGAAAGTAAGCATGAATTTAATCCATGGTTACGAACTCACAAATGACAAAGATGATTCAATTAAGAATGGAGTTAACACGACACACCAAAGAATTATAGGCATTGAAACAATTGAAAATATATCAGAATGTCGATGAGTGACCTGAATGCCAAGATAGGATCGGACAATGTAGGCTTTGAAGACATGAAGAAATACAGATACGGGATAGTGAAAGAAAATAAGGTTACCACTGACCTGCAACTGTTGATGAAAAAAAACATACTTCTGACCAAACAGGCAAGGCACTGGTCAGTTAGTCTCATTACATTTAATAACACAGTAAAGCACTGAACGGAACTCGTCGCTGTATATCGGATTTGTGGACCATACACAGGCCTTGGACTGCATTGGTACTGGATCATTTTGGAAATTGGTGAGTCGGTTTGGAATCCAGCAGAAAATCATTACATTAATAAAAAGCAACTTCTACGAAATGCAATTTTTTTTTTTCATGAGGGAAAACTAACAGATACATTTTTTTTTAAAATAGCAGGAGATCGACAATGATGTTTTTCTTTATCATCTTTATTTTTCTTACTAATTATAGATTGGATTATGAAAACAATAACTATAACCCATCCCCTTTACAAAAATCAAATTCAGTGGGTTCTGACGGAGAAGGTTGATGATTTGGACTTCACTGACGACATTGCCCTCATGTCCTACAAACGAAATCAGATCATCATCATCATCATCATCATCATCATCATCATCATCATCATCATCATTATCATGTGTCATGCTGATAAGCGTGGGCGGTCACGTTTCGCCATCTCACACGATCACCGGAGTCGTGAATCAGCTCTGTGTTCAGATGCAAAATCAGAGGCTAAACAAGATCAATACACATGACAGCAGATTACAATAATTAGTCCTAAAAATTCAGATGCGAAAGATAAAGATAATGAGAACCAAAAAAAGCCAAATGCAACACGATCACCTTTGGTAATACCTTATTTCAATCGATGGAATCAGACACTTATATAGGTAGCAATTTAGACAACGATATTGGAGTAGACAGAGGTATTAAAATGAGAATACAAAAGGCAAGATTATTTCATGGCACTAGGAAATATGTGGAAGTCTAAATAAATTTAAATAATTAAGACATTTTGAGAACTTTAACGCTAAATCAATGTTGATGTTTGGATCAGAAAAACGGGTAACGACTACAACTCTGAATGGACAGCAAGCATTCGTTAACTTGTGTCTATGCAGAGCAGACAGAACCACTCATGTAGTGCTTGGGGGTGAGAACTAAACACATTCTAGCAGATGAAGATGTGACAAAAAGATCCTGGCGCTGGACAGGCATGAGTGGCATCTTGCCGTCTTGACAGACGGTAGTTTGTTACATTGTGCTTAACAAAAAGGCATAATAAATACAACCAATGGCGGTAAAGAATGTGACTAATCAGACCAATTCGCGCTGTAAATGTTCGTGCACGGTGGATTCATGTGAACACATGGTTAGTCCCACCATCACGCACCATTTCACGTCTCACACACTCAGTGTGTGACCTATCTTCAATCATTTTCTCGTTGTCTTTATTTCATTCTTGCTCTTTGCATTCCATGCAACTTGCTCCTAGGGTGCAATGTCAATACCTGTATCAATCATGTCCCGTTTACACACATCTCAGTATCGTAGTAGAGGCCGAACCCGAGTTCCTTTATCCATCTATAATTCACCCCATCTATAATTCATGCGAGTCATGACCGCCCACGCTTTCCGGCATGGCACATGATTGATTGATTGATTGAATTCACCCCAAAGTAAGTCATTTGGTATTCTACCGTAATCCATCCTCCTAACGGAGTTTGGATAGGACACACACTTAAAAAACTTGATTCTAGTATAACTAGAACCCGACCGACCGAGCCACCGACCCACCGACCCACCGACCCACCGACTCACCCACCCACCCACATAGTCAGCCAGCCAGCCAGCCATCCACCCACCCACCCACCCACCTACCGTTCTGCCTACCTACCTACCTACCTTTCTGTCTGTCTGTCTGTCTGTCTGTCTGTCCGCGCTATTAAATATTGATAAAGTTACTGGAAAAAACGTCAGTACCATGTGTTGAAAGAGGAAGAGGACTATTGGAGAAAGGATGGATTGAATTTTATGTAACCGAGAGCAATCATCAACCTACTGGAATCGTCCTACACAGATTAAAGTCTGAGCAGAGTATGCCCTGGCCATCCTCACTGTCAGCCCTACACAGATTGGAAGACTTGAAAAGGTACAAAACGAAGCCATGCGCATCATTTTGGGCTGCACGAAAGACACCAGCTGTGTATCAATGAGATACCTCCTTGACTTCCCGACAATGGAACACAGGATCAAGATCTGGAGAGCTCGTGCATTCTTAAAAATAAGTGCAGATGAGCAGCACCTCTGCATGACGCTATATTCAGAGAAAAGGGTGACAGGCTAAAGAGAGGCAAATCATGGATGGGTCGGGCAGAAGATGTCGTCAGACAGGTCTGCAGTCTTACCAGTATCAACCCCGGCAAGGAATGGGTGCCGGTGCCTCCAGCTTTTAAGTGCACTTTCTCCTGCATTATCACACTCGACAGACGGTGCAGAGAGCAGAACCCTGTCGCTGTCAATGCAGAAGTCAACGCGCTCATCTATGAACACTCATATAGCCCCAAAGTGCTCATCTATACAGATGGATCTGTTGTAAACAGCACAGAAGTGCGTGGGCATTTACAGCCCATTCAGCGGGCCGAACCGTTCAAGAATCCAGTGGTGCCCACTCTATGACCTCGAGCAGCATGACGATGGAGGTGATGGCAGTTACACAGGCTTTTATATGGCAGCAATCACAGCATTATACCAACGTGTGTGTACTAAGTGACTCAATGCGCATGATTCAGAAGATCGAAGCTGGATCTGTACGTAGACGGTGGACTGAGTCGCTGCGGAAGTCTGTTGTTCGTAAAGTCACCTTCATCTTCGTACCGGGACATGCGGGAGTCGAGGGAAATGAACGAGCTGATAAACTGGCTGGCTCTGCACCCCCTGTAGATGGTCAGCCCATGGATCGTGCCGATTTTATTAACGTCCTTAAAGATATGGCGAGAACAGAGGACTTTGACGTCAGTGAATCCACATCGCTGTCCAGGATGAAAGACTTGGGAGTAAGAATTCGGCACGGCCAGATGCGAGAGGTACATCGGGAAAACAAGGCGCCTCGTCAACCAACACAGAACTGGCACTATTAGCCACCGGACGCTGATGCATATGCTGGGGGGAGGATCTGAGAACCTATGGACATGTCCGGAGTGCAATGAAGATACCCCAACTGATAACTGATAACTGAAGAAACAAGAAGGAAATGAAAAATAAGGTAAGAAATATATTCCTTCTACTTTCCTGTTAATTTACAAATTATTTACCCCGTGCCTCTGTAAATTCTCTGTCTTTACTAATATTACACATTGCACCCCTCTCGGGATTCTCCGTGGTGAAGTGGTCAAGCCGTCTGACTCGGGCTCCGAAGGTTGTATGTTCAATTCCGGGCCGCGTCCTTCATTTCGCGAGTGCATTTTTTCGGAGACTCCCGAGGGTCGTCGCTGGAACTACGGAGTTCGTGCTTTGTGCGACGCTTTCCGCGCTGCGGAAAGAAACTGAGCCATATGGGATAAACACCCGGTGCAATGCAGCCGACCCTGTCGATTTTAAGCTACTTCTTTCATTGCACCTCTCATACGAATCCGGATACGCCTTTGTGTGTCAACAGAATTGACATGTCTCACATTACCGTAAAAATAACTTCGTTAGCGAGAAATCACTAGTTGTTAAGCAAAACATCAAAGGAATGTCGCCGCTTTCAATGATTTAAGTTGTTTTTGGACCTATCAAAGACATATTCCTTGGGTGTGGGTAAATATAAAATAAGACGGCTGGAAAAATTTCATAACGATGCAACAGACAGTTTTCAAAATAATTGATCGTGAATGACGGCATTAATTTCCGGACAGACTATAGTTCTTTGAGAATGTATGTATGCTCCAATGGGAGATAAACTAAAGTAACAACAACAAAAACTGCATGACCTAATCGATAGAAAAACAAGACATATGTCGAATTGTTTCTGGTAATGCGTATTTAAAATAAGTTATTCTTTAAATGTCTTGGAATGTCAAACACTAAATTATTCGTTAAATGCTGAAAGCTAAGTTATTCGTTAAAGGTATTAACAATGTATGCATGACCTTTGTAAGTGCATTGAAAATCCAACCTCTAGCATTTGTTTAGCCTAGATTACGGGTTAATATTTAATGTTCTAAGCTTAAATAAGGAAATACAATGACCCGAATCTGGGTTATATCTCAACGTAAATTACTAGACTTGGTTTCCAACTCATTTGTTAATGAGGGAATTAACAGAACATTGAACAAACTGTAAATCAAAACAGCCATAATTCTTTTCAAAAACGCTTGGAATATACTAACGTTACTGTGAAGTGTTAGATCTTATGTTACATATTCTTGGCTGCGGCGTAATTAGGCTGGGTTAAAGAAGTACCGGATGCAGCAGGATAAATCAATAGGAAATTAAAACAGGTACGTGTAGCTCCTGCGACACTCACAGGAGTTACAGGTACCTTTTTTGCTTTGTTCGCATATCCTTTTACAGGACATCGCATTCAACATCAGCATCTTTCAGCTGATTGTTGATTTCTTGGCAAGATAACGCTCAGTAGTTTGCCATTGCTTTCTGAGCGACCGGCTCACATATCCCGTAAGTTACCGACGCGGCTAGAAGGGCCGTCGATTCTCGCGCACGTCACGTTACTCACAAGAGTAACTGAATTACGGAGAAAGTCGCAAAACCTAGGCCAGCGAGACCGGCTACAGGTACCTAACTGTTTATATTTTCTGAGGTTGGGTAGTCAGGTCCTGCGGTCAGAGAAGACAAGGGGCATTTTGTAAGGAATATTTGTAATTGAATAGAATATCTCCAGTTGCAAGGGAAATATGGGGATTTATTCTGGGAAATCAGAACATTTAACAGGCAAATACAGACCGTCTTTACTTGTAGCAAATTGCAAAAAATTAAAGATGTATTAGAAAACGAACGAACGAACGAACGAACTTTATTTTAAAAGGGTAACAAATTGGGCACGCAGGCCCGTCTTACATTCGGCCCTTTCGATCACTCATCTTTCATTCATCAAATGTGCATGTTACATTTACATAGGGGAAAAAAACATTGTCAAATTGATTTTGTAAGCTAAACAATGCATATTACGCATGATACATTCACATGGAAAAAAAAACCTTGTCAGATGAAAGCTGTAAACATAAACAGTGCATATTGCAATGTTGTGAGACACATCCCCCATCCACCCTCACACCCCGCAGCCACCCACACATCCCTCAGCCACCCACACATCCCCAACCCACCACACCCCTACCCACCCACACATACCTCCACGCACTCACACAGACTCAGGCAAACATACATGCCGCCACCCACCTACCCACCGATCCCCCACCCACACACATTTCCCCACCCACACATACATCCCCCACCCATCCCATAATCGACACGCACACACCCACCCACATTTTCTCCACCACCCACCCACACACCCGCAACCACCCAGCAAAACACACATCACAAAACCACACACACATACCCCCGTCAACCCACACATCCCACACCTATTCATACATACATCCTGCACCCTCACAATTTTCCCCACCCACACACACACACATCAGCCAACCTACACCCGCTCACCCACCCAATATCCGCCACCTCTCAACTACACATCCTCCACTTATACACACATCCCCACCCACAAACACATCTCCCCACCTGCCCACACATATCCCCCACCCATAAACACCTAAAAATAAACACACACCTCCCACCCACACATACCCCACCACCCACATATACCCCCACACACACACACACATCCGCCGCTCAAACACATCTTCCCACAAACACACACATCCCCCAACCATACACTCATCTCTCACACTCTAGAAAGATGGAAGGAGTACTATAGGGCATTTTATGAAGATAAAAAAAGAACACACACACATATAATACACCCAGAAACGAACAACAAGGACCATAACCTTTATTGGAGGAAGAACAATCAGCAATACCAGGTCTGAAGACAGGAAAGTTGAAACGCTGCGACAATATACTAACGAAATTAATCAAGGCAGTAGAAGGAACCATTATTTCTAACATGCACTATCTGTGAATATTTGCAACAGCCTTGCATGGCCGATAAGCCTGGGCGGTCATGATTCGCTATCTCACACGATCACCAGGGTCGTGGACCAGCTCCGTGTTCTTGTCTCGACAATGTCACGTGACCAAGCCATCTAGATATTTACTTCTCTGTCTTACCTTTATTCTTTTCCTCTTTGTCTTGCCAGTTGTCAATTCGTCCTCTAGTTTATTTCTTCTGATAACGTGTCCAAAACTTGTGACTGTCATCGTCTAATATCTGCACCAGGGCCGGGTTATATACTGGTCAAGACCTATTGACGCGTCCTCGACGAACGTCCTGGGCAACACGTCCCTTCGGGTCCTGGCTAAAGTCAGTAGGATCGCCGATTCCTCCGAAGTCGGAGAGTGTCTGCTTGTACAGCGAGGAACCACCAGTCTGCACACCAATAAGCCAGACATGGGACAACGGATACTCACGCAAACCTCAGGTCCTGTATGACATCACACTGATGTTGGACAACAGGATGCCTTCATCCGACATACAGGACTTCGCGTTGGAGCTAAAGGCAACGAACACAAGCAAGTATATCTCTAATCGGTTTATGGTTTTCATTTGCTTCTTGTAGGACTCTCTCACTGGTTTTTTTCTGTCTGTCCATAGTGTTCTTTTAATTTTCCTCAGAAACAACATTTCCACTGCCATTAGATGTTTTGCAGCTTGTCTGCCTATTGGCCAGGTCTCACATCCATACAAAAGTAAAAGTTCTATGTGGCACTTCAACGCTCTTGTTCATGTATAGCATTTCAACACTTTTTTTCCGTGTTCAGCATAATAAGATGTGAATTATCATGAGAGACATGAGATTTCCAGCACATTTGACCAACTTAATTGAAACATATCATCCAAAAAAAACAGCTGTCAGAGTTTCCGGTGAAAGATCAAATTGATTTTAGCTGTAAAGTGGAGTAAGACAGGACAGCAATATCTCTCCGTGCCTTTTCAACATCTATGCAGAAAATGTGAACAGAAATGTCCAAACATGATGAGACCAGACACAATTTGGATCGACTCATAATTTATGGAATCCAGTTTCAGAACTCCGATACGAGTATGATGATGATGATGATGATAATGATGATAATGATGATGATGATGATGATGATGATGATGATGATGATGATGATGGTGATGATGATGATGATAATGATGATGATGATGATGATGATGACGATGACGATGATGATGATGATGATGATGATGATGATGATGATGATGATGATGATGATGATGATGATGATGATGATGATGATGATGATGATGATGATGATGATGATGATGATGATGATGATGATGATGATGATGATGATGACCAGTTTGACCCTCGCTGCCTTCCCTGAAATTTATGAAAATAAGCCTGTACCCGTTCTAAGAGGTTGGGTCGACCAAACGGTTCTTGTGGCGGGAACAACTAACCATGTCAGCACTGAGCGGTTCTGTTTCTAGGAAGATAAAAGACACACATCTAGTCGAAAAACCTGATTAGATAGAAAGGTGCAAGAAAAGGGCAGCTGTGCAAATGTGAGGATACTATCATTACCATCGTCATCATCATGTTTTATGCCCATAGGCCAGAACGATCATGGTTGCCTTTCTCAACAGATCACCAGTCTTGGATTGGCATTGTATAAGTGGTGGAATCATAATATACAAGGCATTAACAAAGCAAACAGTCTGCTATTGTTTGCCTTCTTGGCAGTGGCCATACTGGTAGGGGACCGAAGCCGTTGTCTCTGAAAAGAGATCCTGTGCCTGAGGTCGTAAACTTGAGACCACACGCAGCATCTACTTGTTGGCTACTTTCAAGCAGACAGACAGACAGATGACGGGCGGACAGACAGGTAGACTGACAGATGACGGGCGGACAGACAGGTAGACAGACAGATGACAGACAGACAGATGACGGACGGACAGATGACGGACGGACGGACGGAAAGACGGACGTACGGACGGACGGAAGGACGGGCGGGCGGGCGGAGAGACAGACAGACAGACAGATGACGGGCGGACAGACAGGTAGACAGACAGACAGATGACAGACAGACAGATGACGGACGGACGGAAAGACGGACGTACGGACGGACGGACGGAGGGACAGACGGACGGACGGACGGAGGGACAGACGGACGGACGGACGGAGGGACAAACGGACGGACGGGCGGACGGAGGGACAAACGGACGGATGGGCGGACGGAGAGACAAACGGACGGACGGGCGGACGGAGTGACAGACAGACAGACAGACAGACAGACAGACAGACAGACAGACAGACAGACAGACAGACGGACGGACGGACGGAGGGACGGACGGAGGGACAAACGGACGGACGGGCGGACGGAGTGACAGACAGACAGACAGACAGACAGACAGACAGACAGACGGACGGAAGGACGGACGGACAGACAGAAAATCAGACAGACAAACAGTGAACATACTACGTGCAAGCGTGGTTGCCAGCGAGATATTATGAAACAGGCTTTTATAAAGACACCGCTGACACTTAATCCGGCCCCAGACACCAAATTCCGCAAACAATAGGTGGAAAGTAAAGTTCAGGAGACAACCCAAGACCACTCGTCATGTTCTGAAAGACAGAAGAAAAACACTAGCAGACAGTAACCGATCTCACAAAATAAATGTGAGCTTGTGAAAACAAGGGCAGGTTGGTTCTGATTCAAATCTTTCACGGACACAATGAAGCCTCTTTGGGAGATGCAGATCCAGGGTTTTAGCATACTTGAATGTTACGGGGCGTCTAGTGTTAAGTTAGTCAAGTACGTGTAAGTAAAGGGCTATTTTACATGTAAGTAAAAAGCTGTTTAAATGGTCTCTGTGGCTAAGGGCTTGCGAGCGCGGTTTGTGAGCCCGTATACCCGTGTTCGAAACACAGCGGTGCTGGTTTTTTTCGATAAAGGTATAGGAGCCGGTCGTTCAGAAAGCAAAGGCAAACTACTGAACGTAAAATTTGCCCAGGAATCACGAACAACGACAATGCTGGGGTTGACAGCTACGTCCTGTGAAGGACATGCAACTTAATTTTAATATAAGTAATGTAATTAAAAGGCTATTTTACATGTAAGTAAAGGGCTAGTTTACATGTAAGTAAAGGGATATTTTACATGTGAGTAAAGGGCTATTTTACATGCAAGTCAAGGGCCATTTCACAAGTAAGTAAAGAGCTATTTTACATGCAAGTTAAGGACTATTTTACATGTAAGTAAAGGGCTATTTTACATGCAAGTTAAGGACTATTTTACATGTAGGTAAAGGGCTATTTTACATGCAAGTTAAGGACTATTTTACATGTAGGTAAAGGGCTATTTTACATGCAGGTTAAGATCTTTCTTACATGTAAGCTAAGGGCTATTTTATATGCAAGTTAATGTCGTATTATATCTATCTGTCGTCCCTGGGGTGAGGGGAATCAACACCGACATTCTTTTAACCCCATATCAATATCTTGAGGATCTCCCAGCTTTCTGTCCACAACACCTCGTCAGTCCCTGGATCTCGATCTCTCTCTCCTTCTCTCTCTCTCTCTCTCTCTCTCTCTCTCTCTCTCTCTCTCTCTCTCTCTCTCTCTCTCTCTCTTACTACTGAACCAAGCCCCCTCTCATTCTTTTCCCAAAAACACACTACACAACACTGGCTCTAACAAAAACAACAAATTAGTTTAATAGGGAAAAGTGTCATGTATGTGCAAAGTGTATGTGTAGAATGTCTGTCGTATAATCTAGTTAGTGTGTATGTAGAGTCAGACCGAATAGCTCAGGAGCAACGTCTGTTTCATCACTGTACTGGCCACACAACAGCACCATATATGATGGACAGAAGACCTCACCCAAATGATGTGTCTCTCAGCCCAAGTGTCGACTTCCTCCGATAGCTCGTGGACAATCCGGATGCTTGGTCGTCAATAGTGGAAACAGTCCAAAATTTATCATCAATCTAACACACACAGTGTAACTACTCTGTTCATAAAAGTTCTGTGATCAGAGAATCCTAAAAATACTGTTACTGTCACTTTGGAAAACTCAATGTTAGTATTTAACTGTTCATAGGAATTCCCCAATTGTAACACACACTGTTAATTTTCCTGGTATTTATATCTACTAGTGTTCCTGGTACAGGTGTTATTGTCAGTGTCTTGATTTTACTGTGATGTAAACTATCACTCAGGAAACACACTTAAATAACCATCGTTTCCTGCTCAGCAGAGGCCAGGTTCCTGCAGACCCTCTGGGTTTTGGGCCCAGTGCAAAAGCCTCTTAGTAAACTCTGCCTTCAATACTCGAGTCATGACTTTTCTTCTAGCTTCTTGGTAAACCTAGTGGAATCTGTTGAAGAGAGAACACACCTGGTGAGAGCAACCCGATTCCGACCTTTATTAGGTGAGTGTAGGCCGACGGCAGCACTCAGATATATAACAGAGAACCATCCTCGGTCATAAGGCCGAGGAGCTCATCACATCGGTCTGAGTCATTTTAAGACAAGGAAAGACTAGAGGAAAAGGGCAGAAATCCAGTATATACCCTACTGGAAGATCCTACCATTTGACATTTACCCCATCCCCCCCCCCCAACCATCCTCAATCTCCCTAAATACTATCCCATTACATTGTCCTTAACTCATTGAGTTAAATGATATCTCACACCAGCTAGTTTAAGCTACACGATAGGCTACTGTTGCCGACGCTCTTATAATACGTTCTATCAACGCACATTACTACACTCGATTCCTAAGAATAATCCAATGTAGGTTTATTTCATTAATTATCATATATTTATTCCGGTTTGAAAATTGGGACTACTAAATCACACGAAGGTAACATGTCCGCTAATGTAAATCGACAAAAGACACTGTAATCTCTCTCCAGAATCAAACTCGGAATAACACAAACGTCTTAGTTGTTTCACAACATTTGGCCGACTTCCCCAAAGTTGTTTATCCCACCGGTTTTAATACTGGGTCTGAGCGACGTCACAAAACTGTCCAGACACTAGACAGTCTAGAAGCTATTTTTCTCTCTCCGTTTCCGACTTAATGTCAACAACTGGCTGGTTGTCCCTTTCATCTGGGAAATCATCCCTGTACTTCAAAAAGTCTTACCGGTCTGTAATCTAGAGAATTCTTGTCCCCACAACAAAAGATCCTGCCGACCTACATCCAGATAGTCCGTCTACCACAGCAAAGGATGGCTGCCGCCTGCAGATGTATGGCGCGATAGTCTTCCCTCGATCAACCACACATTAAAGGATGCCGGCTGTTTGTAGACGTTTGGTGCGATATTATGCCATCGATCGACCTCCAAGATTTTATGTGACAGTTAAGGGTTATTTTACATTTAAGTGAATGGCTATTTTATATGCAAGTAAAGGGCTATTTTACATGCAAGTAAATGGCTATTTTACATGTAAGCTAAGAGCTATTTTACATGTAAGTTAAGGGCTATTTTACATGTAGGTAAAGGGCTATTTTACATGTAAGTAAAGGACTGTTTTACATGCAAGTAAATGGCTATTTTATATGTAAGCTAAGGGCTATTTTACATGTAAGCTAAGGGCTATTTTACATGTAAGTTAAGGGCTATTTTACATGTAAGTTAAGAACTATTTTAAATTTAAGTGAAGGGCTATTTTACATGTAAGTAAAGGGCTATTTTACATGTAAGTAAATGGCTATTTTACATGTAGGTAAAAGGCTATTTTACATGTAAATAAAGGACTATTTTAAATGTAAGTGTAGTCGATGGTAAAAGACAAAGGGAGACAATCATAAAGACTGATGCTTCCTTCACTACGGTGCTAAGAGGTAGAGAGTAGTTCTGACTTCGTTACGGCCAAAGAAGAAAAATAGTGAAAAGAGAGAGAACCTCACACCGCCTCAACCAACAAAAAAAGAGGGTAGTAATTAGATAAGAAGATATACGAGATCTCAGGCAGGGGCCTCAACGCTGGACTGACTGTCATATTTGAGACCCAGACATTGGATTAAGGTGTTAGACTGTGGTAGAAATAGTGACTGTAAAAACTAAAAGAGACTAAACAAACGAATCAAAAACAGTACAAAAATAGCTCTTTATTTATCTCCTCTAGCTGAACATGTTTGATAACCCATTGCAATAACAGATACAACAGACTGTATATATCAAACAACAACGGTGGGTAACCCCCAACCAATCAACATCACTTAAGACAACAGGGTACACCAAGTACCACAACACAGGTGCTCCAAGCAATAGCTGGTTAGACTGACACAATAAAGAACCTTGACACAAACAACACTGCACAGACAATAAGGCACTACAAAAACATAGGTTACACAACATAAACCCCAAGACGCAACATAAACAAGAGTTGTGACACAATTTACTATCCCACCAAGAACCCAGGCCTGCTGACACTAACTAGTCAGCCGCTCCTGTAACAATGGAAAACACAATCTATGATTATCATGGTAAAGGCAACATATTAAACACATGAAGCAATGAGCACATGCAATATAACATTTGAATTAACCTACATATAACAAATGTCTTCCATCAAATTATCCACTTTGCTATTCCCTCTGGTTGTACTACTGCTATCATGAGACTACATCTCTAATGGTTAAATGCAGGCAATCAATGCTGCATCATCAGATCACCTACTATTGTCTTCTCCAGTTGTGCCACTGCTGTCATGAGATTACACTTGATATTGCTAGGATAGAACACTTTCTAATGCAACAACCTCAGCCTGCTCCACCTCCCCATACAGCCCAGCATTCACTTACATAATGTCTTCAGTTCAGGGAGGTCATTACCTACAGGTCTCTGGTCCAACACAACTTATCCCCAACAGCACAGGCTGACAATACCCCCCATAAATGCCAATGTTACACAGCAACACTAATCAACTTGTCAAAATCAACACCGAACACAACTCAGCTACACCGGTGTACAACAACTCTAACAGGACAACACCATTTGAACATGTACATAGGGGACATAAATACAGTCCAATGCACCAACAGCAATCAAGCAGACATAGGATATGCAATTCAACATGACATCACCAGGACACACACCTTTGTACTGATGACAGCTAGACAACATTAACATACCAGAGGTAGTTCTACACATGACACCAGCAACAATCAGCACACAGGCTATAACCTAAGTCACCGCCAACAACTCAGACATATAACATATATCGACACATAAAACATCACACTCATCAAATGATTGCTCTCACCATAGCCATCACCACAATCACAATCCCAATCATCTTAGCTGATATCACTACATGATCAGCCTCAACATAGTCATCACCACAATCATAATCACCATCATCAAATGGTCACTTTTACCATAGCCATCACTACAATCATAATACTCAATGCACCACCTTTCCTCTGTCATTTAAATACCTAAACTTATGAGGGATGCCATATGATATAGGACACACTGCTCCTGCAATGTCCATGTTTTGATAAAGGATATCAACAACAATATGACATCACACACATTACCGCATGATATTATAAATTAATAACCAACAGGCAAAACATGTTCAACCGTGAAAAGCAATGGACACATATATCCAGTGGAATTACCATATTTGTAGAATGTGGCAATGTAACATTTGCACATAAAAGAATCACCACATTCACAGAAAGTTGAAGATAGACATGTATTACACAGGAACTCAACCGAGGAACTCTGAGGCTACTAAGACAGTTCATAAAATAAATACACCATAGTATCAAGTAGGAGTGCATCATCCATATGAGACAGGATCAAAGCATAACCATGTTCATGGGCAGAAACAGAATATCAGCACTAATATAACAACCAGTGTACTATATATATTATGTCATAACCATGTTCATGGGCAGAAACAAAATATCAGCACTAGTATAACCAGTGTACTATATATATTATGTCATTATTATTACACACTAATGCCAACTACACCAGTGTACTTTTATCTTGAGTGGACAGCAAATGTGCAGTTATGCCCTCTATTTCCCATCATTCTTCCTACGATACACCGGTTATAAATTTTCTTCTCTTACGCTTCGTGTCGCATAGCAAGTGCATATATCTTTGTGAAAAGTGGTACATAGCAATAAATCACACCCTTCCCCTGGTACAACAAACACCCTGTTTTACTACACATAAAACTCCCAGTTTGATACACTAGCACAAACACTACTGCATTCTGGTAACAGATGTGACACCAGACTTCAATGCTAAATAAGAAACCCCTTTACCAATATCAGTTCCAGATGCACCTGCCTGTTCTCCCCCAATACAGCCACACTTCATTCGCAGTTACGATTACACTATGATTGCTGATATGCACCCCGTGTATTAAGATGCATTATTTCCTACGCCTAGTGGCTATCAATCTGCATGGCGTCCCTACAATTCAACACATTATTTCCTACACTTCTATTTATTACCTACATGTTCTAACTGCTTAGCTTAACCATTAACCCATCATTGCCACATATAACATGTAAGTGCTTTTCCCTGCTTTACACATGTTATAAATATTACACATATATTATGGTTATTTTCCCCTACTCATGTTGCTTTGGAGTGTTCATACCCAACACTTGACCAAACATCCAATGTGATGCTCACCATTGTCACAGAATAATCCTGTAAACATATCTTGCTGCTGTATACACATATGATTCTCACCACTCTGTTGTTAAGTAACCTTCATTTCTAGCAACCTCACAAGCACTTACTCCCTTCCATGCCAACATGGCCTGCATGGCACCATGTGGCATTATTTCAGTCTTTACCATAAACTAATTTATGACCCCACACATTGTATATTTTGGTGAATCTCCCACATATCTATTTAGCCAGATGCCATAGGATAACCATGTAAAATAATTCCCAACAAAATAATCTTGTGCCAGCATGGCTGGCATGACATCAATCTTTACCATATTTAACCACCACTAATGACCTATCTTCGTATTTCACACCACCATGCTTGATTGCTTACATCTCTATGTACTAGCCTGTGTCCTGATTGTTGCTGGTGTTATGTGTAGAACTGTGCTTCTGGCCTATTGATGTTGTCTAGTTGGTGTACAAAGGTGTGTGTCCTGGTGATGTCATGTTGAATTGCATATCCTTTGTCTGCTTGATTGCGGTTGGTGCATTGGACTGTATTTATGTCCTGTATGTACATGTTCAAATGGTGTTGTCCTGTTAGAGTCGTGGTACACCGGTGTAACTGAGTTGTGTTCGGTGTTGATTTTGACTAGTTGATGAGTGTTGCTGTGTAACATTGGCATTTATGAGTGGTATTCTCAGCCTGTGGTGTTGGTGATGAGAAGTTGTGTTGTGTCAGAGATCTGTAGGTAATGACCCCCTTGAACTGAGAGTGTTCAAGAAGTAAATATTGAGTTAGATGAGAGGCCAGGAAAGGCTGCGAGCATTGTGACGAGGGATGATCCGCCCTCACATTAAGATTGTCCCATGATATGGTGGTGGCTGTTGCATTAATTGTGGGCCCAATCACTCCGAAGGATGCTGTAGAGCGTGTGTGCTCTGTTTATATTTTATGTGGAGTATATCCTATAACCTATCCATGTCATTGTTGTCCAGTTGAAGTATCATGTGGTTGGTGTGAACTTACACAGTCCATGTCTATGTTTGTGCCACAAGGACACTGTTTGCATACACCGTTGCTGTAGTTGTTGTCCTGTGAAGTCCATGTGTTGATGCAAATATTGATTCTTTGATGATTATTAATTAGATGTTGTACCTTGTCATGCATTGCAGGTAGTGACCCCCGGCCATGTTTGTGGTTTGTAGAGCAAACTTGAGCCCCAGCTCTGGTTAATGTCGTAGGCCACTCACATCCCTTTTTTTTTTATACCCCTTCGTATACCTGTTTATGCCTGTTTATGCCACTATATCTCTGCTGTTAGGGTTATAGTTTTGTTACTCGTTATGTTATGGTTTTTCGCTGTATCTGGTCCCAGTCGACTTATGTGATGCGGGTATCTTGTGTGGGTATCGAGGGTGCCCTTCGACTCAACTGAACATGATTGAGGTCTCACTGTCATTTAGAGACCGCCCCTGTAGTTAGTACTAGGCAGCAGTTATCTCTGTGGGATTTCAGATTCCCATTTCTGTATGTACCAACTGTCCATGAGTCCTGAGATGATTACAATAGAGAGTCCATACCTGCTGTTATGTTGTTGTTTACATTGAGGTTTCTTTGTTGTGATGTCCTCGTTTGTTTGTGGAGATGGGTACCTGGTCATGTGCATAGCGGTGTTAGGCAGCAGTGATTACTGTGGGAACATAGGTTCCCATTTCTGTATATGTCAGTTATGTGGCATGTCAAGATGCCTGTTTGTCACCAGATCATGCAGTTCTGTCAATAAAAACCTAATTTTGTTGTTCTTAATTTGTTTTGTTTAGTCTGTAGTTTGTTGTGTAAACTCATTGATCCTGTTACAGTCCAGCAGTGTAATCTTCTGTCTGGGATGTACAACTGTATATCCCCCGCCCTGGAACTCCTGGAATCTTCTGTCTAAATTCTACCCCTTTTCTTGTTAACTGAGGAGAATATATACAGTGCTCTCTCTCTCTACTTCTTCTTATTTTCCTTTTCTTCTCTGGCCCATTAAAAGTCAGTGTTGCGCTTCTTTGTCTTTGAGCACTTAAGTATAGGAAATAACATCTTCCTGTCCTTCCTTTATTATCCCTTCGGTGACAAGTGGCGAGCCTCGGCCTGGATTGTTTGGCGGCCTTTAGATTATCTTGTTGGTGTCTGTTCCAGTCTTCAATGATTCTTTTAGGTGGTAGTTCCATGTTTTTATTTTTTTTTGCCTTTTTGGGGGTGTGAGAGGTCCCTGGCCAAAGACATTAACTGGGTTCAGGTTTTTTCCCCAAGTCTCCAAGAAGTACAGCATTGAGAGAAGAGCTCCAGACCTACACCACATCTCAAGTCGTCGAAATTAAAGGTGACCTTATTCATTGTTTAGGGAACCGAAGTTTCCCACCCAGCCGGCACTCAGTCTGAGTCCGCTGGTATAAATTAAGAGTACGAACACTCCAACGAAGGTCACCAAACTTTAGCTATAAAGTCTTTTGGAATATGCATATATATTCCTACTGAAACCTTCATGCTTTACTCAGAAAGCTACAGAGGTGGTTGACGACTCCATGTGAGCAGAATGCTCCCACATTCCATAGAGGCTGAGGCTGTGCTTGTCTAAGAGAAAAATTCTGTTGATTCTATTGGGAGAACAGTTGTGGACTGTTCATGCGACTGATTTCAACAGTGCCAACATCTGGGGCCATCCATAGAAGTACCTTTCCCTTGTTTGTCTGGAAGAGGGGACATCAGAAATCCATCCCACCAGTGTGTCCCACCAGCAGCAGAGCGCTGGACATCCATATTCAATCCCCAATGGTGGCACCATCACCTGAGATCATCGAGGGGGATGTTTCCCTTATTGTGCATCAGTTCGCCATGTCCGTTTGAAGTGACAGATGACAATGTTACCTGTGGTGATAAGAAAATCCTTTCCTTATAGGCGGAAGCAGAGGAGTTAATACTAGCGTGTTCGTCCATGTTCATGATGTCATGGGTGGACATATTGAGTGTTGCGGGGCGAGTGAACAGTGATGTCCTATATTTCCAACTGTGCATAGATAATTCAAAAGAGACACATAATAGATGTTAAGTGGGAGGAAACGATATCCAGTGAGCATCATCAGACGGAAACATTCGTTATATATTTCTGCGACACACTTTATGGACAAATAATTAATTACTAATTATTTTGTGTCATGCAATATTAATTCGAATTAGGATCCCCACGCACAGAAAGTGAGTCTAAGACGCCATGTCTTCCAGCATGTTTGTTTTGCTTTGTTTTTTTTTCATGTACAGGTATTTTCCTACCCCGCTTCATTTGGGTACCATGGTGACAACTGAGAAATTACTGACTCATCCCATGGAACTGGTGGATGCGGCTGGCTGAAGCGGGGCTACCAGAATCAGACCGGGAAAACAAAAACTGGGTTTGCCTGCATAGTCATGGGAATTATATTTTTTTTTCAGTGGCAGGGATGTCTGCATCTTGGTTTGCAGGTGATCTAGTGGATAGCATGCATGTTATTCCGGTCATTGTTGTTTTTGGGTTACAAGTAGGGATTGTAAATTTAAGGGGATGCCTGTGTGAAATTTGTTTTGGTGCCCCTATGTATTGCATCCATGGAACTAAGTGTTGATGTTGATGTCAGGGTTGGTGGTTTATTTTGTATGCAGACTGCATATTCCTCATGGCCACTCATAAGATATGGTATTATCTTTTGTCAGGGACTGATTTTTTTAAAATTGTCACTGATGTATGTTTTTAAGGCAGGTTCAGAAAATATAACTGGTAACAATTTTACGCTGAGAGGTTTAAGTCCCGTGATGAAACCCCCTTGACTGATTGTTTATTTAAATAGCCCTAGTGTGTTGGCCAAACCCTAAGGGTCTAGAGTATTCGACGGGGACCGTCGAAAAATTGGGGGTGTGATGTGTAATAGTCTGGCGCAATACATGATGATGGTGATATTACCAATACCAGCATCCCTTGCAGTGCCCTGGGGTACGATGGGAAGCCGCTCTGGAAGCGAGGATAAATAGAGGCGCGTGTCAGTTTCCCGGTCTCTCCAAACCAGACAACCGTGGCCGAAGGAGCGATGATGTAGATCGCTGTAGTATAGAATAGGGAGGCTTTAACCAGCCCTCCCCAGTCACTGGACCAGAGCAGGGAGTCACAAATGCCTCTAGATTTAACCATGACTGGCTTGCGTGGCCCACACACGAGGACCAAGGAAATCCATCAAAATGATTGGCAATTTGTAAGCCCACTCTTGGTGAGTTAAATTTATTTAGATAGCTTAATTAAAGATAGGATAGTGGTGCCTTTGCTAGTTTCCAACTGGAAGCTCCAAACTTAACATCCACAGGTTTGAGGTACAATTCGGTGTAGTTCGGTTTATAGTGTTACCTAGATTGAGGAACTCTTCTGTTCCTGAGTGAATAAAAATTAGTATTTATTTTCACAAGTAAAATGGCGATGATCGGCAGAATGACAACAACATGGGTTTGCTTCAATTAATGATTGTAAAAGTGCTACTCTGCAGACTGGCAGGGAAGTAGTAAGAAAACTAGTACCAGGTGTATTCAGTGACGATTCAGGAGAAAGGATGTTTCTCATACGATGGTGTGTATATTTGTAGGTTTTTAGATTTAAGATAGCCGACAGTGCAGTACGGATTGGAAGTAATCAAACATCGATACTGTATTGTGTTGGGTAGTTCTATAGAATTTGATATAGCCACGATTCAGTACAGTATTAAAAATATGTAGTATCATAGTCCAGAGTAGAGGAGAGTGTAGGTATTGTCCTGTAAAGTCTGTGTTCTGACAAGAGGAAAATACAGAGCACTAGCATAAAATATGAGGAAATAATGAAATAATGGTTGGGGCTGTTTAGAGGAAAATATGGAGCACTGTTGCATAAAATATTAGGTTATGGTTAATTATATTTGGGTGGTATTCCTGTATGAAGGTGGTCAGATTAGGTGTGCAGGATATATATAATATAATGCCATTATTATAGTAGCATGGTGAGGTTGAAAATAACAGTAGATTGAATGGCCTGGGGTAACCAGGGCTGTTCCAGGTGGACTGTACAGTCAGTAAGAGGGAGGCAAAGTACATAATTGGGTGGTTATACCAGTCTGGCCTATAATGAGGAACATGAAGTTGAGCTGGAAACATGGTACAGATGTGTTTATGATTTAACTTCCCACAAGAAAGGGGAAGGCCGGTGTCTTTATATTATAATGTACTGAGGTATTGAGATATCTCACATGTAATGGAAAGTAAAGGGTGCCAGGGCATGAGAGACGCCTCCATTATGTTATATTGTTTGAAGCCAGATGACTTATCATGACTCAAGAACGCCAAAAATGTAGTGATTGCTGGCGTACGAAGGTGTAGTGGCACGGTGAAAGTAATAGATATATGGTGCTTGATGACAATGTATGTTATGTTCTTCTAGATAAATGGAGCTATGGTAATAATTATTCATGACTGGGTGTAGTGATGAAGGTGCCAGGTTGAACACTACACATGATAGGGTGGTTTATGATTATAATAGTGTTCATAGGGATAATGATCTGTGTTGCTCAGGTTGGACACATGTGAACTTAGTAAGAATAGTCTCCTGACTAGCAAGAAGTGCTGAATAAGACACCCATAATGAATCTGGGGTATTATTGAGTGAGCTTTGTCATGGTGAGGGTGACCATGTAGTGATGTCAGCTAAGATGATTGTGATTGTGGTGATGGCTATGGTGAGAGCGATCATTTGATGATTGTGATGGTTTTATGTGGTGTTATATGTCTGAGTTGTTGGCGGTGACTTATGTTATAGCCTGTGTCCTGATTGTTGCTGGTGTTATGTGTAGAACTGTGCTTCTGGCCTATTGATGTTGTCTAGTTGGTGTACAAAGGTGTGTGTCCTGGTGATGTCATGTTGAATTGCATATCCTTTGTCTGCTTGATTGCGGTTGGTGCATTGGACTGTATTTATGTCCTGTATGTACATGTTCAAATGGTGTTGTCCTGTTAGAGTCGTGGTACACCGGTGTAACTGAGTTGTGTTCGGTGTTGATTTTGACTAGTTGATGAGTGTTGCTGTGTAACATTGGCATTTATGAGTGGTATTCTCAGCCTGTGGTGTTGGTGATGAGAAGTTGTGTTGTGTCAGAGATCTGTAGGTAATGACCCCCTTGAACTGAGAGTGTTCAAGAAGTAAATATTGAGTTAGATGAGAGGCCAGGAAAGGCTGCGAGCATTGTGACGAGGGATGATCCGCCCTCACATTAAGATTGTCCCATGATATGGTGGTGGCTGTTGCATTAATTGTGGGCCCAATCACTCCGAAGGATGCTGTAGAGCGTGTGTGCTCTGTTTATATTTTATGTGGAGTATATCCTATAACCTATCCATGTCATTGTTGTCCAGTTGAAGTATCATGTGGTTGGTGTGAACTTACACAGTCCATGTCTATGTTTGTGCCACAAGGACACTGTTTGCATACACCGTTGCTGTAGTTGTTGTCCTGTGAAGTCCATGTGTTGATGCAAATATTGATTCTTTGATGATTATTAATTAGATGTTGTACCTTGTCATGCATTGCAGGTAGTGACCCCTGGCCATGTTTGTGGTTTGTAGAGCAAACTTGAGCCCCAGCTCTGGTTAATGTCGTAGGCCACTCACATCCCTTTTTTTTTTAATACCCCTTCGTATACCTGTTTATGCCACTATATCTCTGCTGTTAGGGTTATAGTTTTGTTACTCGTTATGTTATGGTTTTTCGCTGTATCTGGTCCCAGTCGACTTATGTGATGCGGGTATCTTGTGTGGGTATCGAGGGTGCCCTTCGACTCAACTGAACATGATTGAGGTCTCACTGTCATTTAGAGACCGCCCCTGTAGTTAGTACTAGGCAGCAGTTATCTCTGTGGGATTTCAGATTCCCATTTCTGTATGTACCAACTGTCCATGAGTCCTGAGATGATTACAATAGAGAGTCCATACCTGCTGTTATGTTGTTGTTTACATTGAGGTTTCTTTGTTGTGATGTCCTCGTTGGTTTGTGGAGATGGGTACCTGGTCATGTGCATAGCGGTGTTAGGCAGCAGTGATTACTGTGGGAACATAGGTTCCCATTTCTGTATATGTCAGTTATGTGGCATGTCAAGATGCCTGTTTGTCACCAGATCATGCAGTTCTGTCAATAAAAACCTAATTTTGTTGTTCTTAATTTGTTTTGTTTAGTCTGTAGTTTGTTGTGTAAACTCATTGATCCTGTTACAGTCCAGCAGTGTAATCTTCTGTCTGGGATGTACAACTGTATATCCCCCGCCCTGGAACTCCTGGAATCTTCTGTCTAAATTCTACCCCTTTTCTTGTTAACTGAGGAGAATATATACAGTGCTCTCTCTCTCTACTTCTTCTTATTGTCCTTTTCTTCTCTGGCCCATTAAAAGTCAGTGTTGCGCTTCTTTGTCTTTGAGCACTTAAGTATAGGAAATAACATCTTCCTGTCCTTCCTTTATTATCCCTTCGGTGACATAAGTAAAGGGCTATATTACATGTAAGTAAAGGGCTATTTTACATGTAAGTAAAGGGCTATTTTCTATGTAAGTAAAGGGCTATTTTAATGCAAGCATAGGCTATTTTACATGTAAGGAAAGGGCTATTTTACATGTAAGGAAAGGGCTATTTTACATGTAAGGAAAGGGCTATTTTACATGTAAGGAAAGGGCTATTTTCTATGTAAGTAAAGGGCTATTTTAATGCAAGCATAGGCTATTTTACATGTAAGTTAAGAGCTATTTTACATGTAAGTTAAGGGCTATTTTACATGTAAGTAAAGGGCTATTTTACATGCGTTGAGGGCAACGGGTATATGGTGCTAAGCTCATAGTTTTAAAGAACAAAAGGTTCTCGATTGGTAATGTAGTTAACAGATTCAGTCTCAAACAAAAAGTGGGTTTGACCCAAACAACAATGGATGGCGGAAAATGGGAAGTAGGGCTGTGTCACAGTTATGACTTAAACGTTGTTAATATGGTAGCAGGTATGTTGTACTATAACGCAATTCAGCTATATATTTAATCCAGTGGCAGATACGGGAAGACGCTTAAGCCGATAAATCATCCCATGACAGTTAATCCGTTAATATTGCTCAGGTATCATTTACTTCTCATGCAATTTCCTGGTACCAATTTTAGGTTTGCTTTGGAGCCCACGTCAATGTAAAAGTTCGATTTGATGAGAATTCGAACCCACGACTATCGAGTCGGCAATCAAGCCTGCTAGTCACTGTCCCATCGCAGCGCCCTGGTGATACAACAAACTGAGAAACAGCTGATGGCAAGAGAAATGTGGGTTCCCGGGGAAATGAACACCATGGACGAAATAACAACAACAACACGAACGAAGCGGTCTTTTCAGAAGTAGAGGGCAATTGAAAATGTATTACTTCGGTAATTTGCTCATACTGAAGTAATGATGAGAAACGATATCAGTTAAATTGAAGTAAAGATGTTGATGTGCTCATACTGAGGTCATGGTGAGAAATGGTATTAGTTCAATTGCAGTAAACCTGTTCATTTGCTCATACTGAGGTAATGGTGAGAAATGATACTAGATAAACTGCAGTAAACCTGTTGATTTGACCATACTGAGGTAATGGTGAGAAATGATATTGGTAGAAATGCAGTAAAGATGTTCATTTGAGAGAAATTGTATTGGTAGAACTGCACTACAGGTGTAAAGCTGTTAATTTACTCATGCCAAAGTACCGAGAGCTTCAAGTATTGCAAGCGCATGAATCAAAACGATATTGACAAGTGAAATTGCATCAGGTGGAATATAGACATTAACTACATACGAAACAATACTAGCCGGCGTATGTAGAGCAATGGTTCTCAACATTTTTGGCCCCTACACCCCTTTACCATATGTTCATAATTTCACTTCCCCACCCCCACCTTTCCGTATTTCCTCCCTATATATTCCTCCCCCCCCCCCGCCCTACACAGAATATGTATAAATGGAAGCTAAATTTAATATAATAACACATACATAGTCTAGACGTCTACATAAAACGTAATTTGCAGGTCTACTTACATTATAAAACGAATTTCAGAAGAGCGAAACAGTTCTTGTATTAACGCGATCTTGACATAATCATAATCAACCCTCCCCTGGAAAACCTAATAATACCCCCCCCCCCCCCCCACACACCCCCCCCCCCGGAAGGAATTCCCCACCGGTTGAAAACCACTGATCTATTTCCTGCTAAGGACAATTTCAATATTTATAACATCATTCGTGTGCCATTCAAAATTACCAGTTTACACATTCGCCTGCTATATTTGGTTAAACATTTAACAAACTCACCCCTAAGGTGTTGAGCGGCTGGCCGAATGGCTAAGAACTCTGGATTCTCCTCCGGGAGACCCGGGTTCGAATCTTCGGTAAGGTATGAATTTTTTCTGTCGGAGGCAAAAAGAAAATCCTAACCTGCACAGTTCGCAGCGACTGTACTAGCCAGGCGGCCGTAATTCCACAGGCTCAGACCCTCCTGCCCCACACTGTAGGTACTATAGGCATTAGATGGCAGTTGCTGACCCCTAATGTGATCGCTAGAATTGCTTCTCTTCGGTGAGACGCGAGAGGTTTGTTGGTACTGATGATGTATTACCGTGTTTTCCCTAGAATACTACCGGGTCTTATATTAATTTTAGATTTTTAAAATGCACTAGGGCTTATTTTCGGAGGATATCTTTTTTTTCTTTTTTTTTCAGGTATAAACATCTGTATTTATTCGTGTACAAAATTCTACATTTATTCAAATACGGGCATGTCATCTTCTTCTGGAACATCGTCATAACTCTTCAAATCCAGAATTCCGGCCTGAATTTCTTGCGACTCCATTTCATGTAGTACTATTGGCCCAAGTCTCTCATGTCCAGCAATAAAGCTTTCCTTAAATTGTCCTTAAATAAGCATTTCTCGCTCACGTAACCTGCTCGTAGTGCATTGATAACTTTATTTCGCACGAGTGACGAGTGAGAGTTATGAACCAAATCCGATCATTATCAAGTGCACACCAGTGGCGTCTGTACTCCGACTGGCCATTCGGCAACAAGTCTGTCATTCTAGCTGACGATCTTAACTAGGGCTTATTTTAGAGGTAGGTCTTATATTAAAAGCATCCTGAAAAAAATCGTATTATACGGATAGGTCTTATTTTCGGGGAAACAAGGTAGATTTAAAAATGCTTGTCTATATGGCTCATGCCGTCTCCTTGGCGAAGGGTTTTAACGACTTTCTCCGTAATCCCGTATATCCACGTAGAGGACCACAGCTGCGCAAGATTCGGTAGCGGATCACATCGCGTAGGTTACTTGCAGGGGTATGTGAGCCGGTCACTCAGAAAGCAATGTCAAACTACTGAACGTAATCTTGCCAAGACATCAACAACAGCAATAACATGCTGGTGTTGACAGCGATGTCCTGTAAATAAGAGTTCCGTCTGCAGTTGTCTTGGCAGGGCCAGAGCAAATGATTTCGCAGGCCTTATATTGCCCTCGAGCCGGACGTTCCTGATGTAGCCGTTAGAACGATACGTTGACAATGGCATCAGCGCGGTTGGGACACGACGCGACGAAAGCTCTCAACGTTCGCTACTGGCGGGAGAGACTGGCCGTCTATCCCTCCATGCACTCAGGCCTACAACATGTGATGAGTGAAACAGTTCACAACCACAGCAGGTTCCTGACTTGTTTGTTTGTGATTTTGTTTGTTTGCGATTTTGTTTGTTTGTGATATTGTTTGATTTTTATTTTGTTTGTTTGTGATTTTGTTTGCGATTTTGTTTGTGTGTGATTTTTTTTGTCTGCGATTTTTCTTTGGTGATTTTCTCTGTTTGTGATTTTCTTTGTTTGTGATTTTGTTTGACGGTTATTTTGTTTGTTTTTGGTTTTGTTTGTTTGTGATTTTGTTTGTTTGTGGGATTTTGTTTGTTTATAATTTTGCTTGGTTATAATTTTTATTTTATTTTTTTTGTGATTTCGTTTGTTTTGGGATTTTTGTTTGTGATTTTGTTTGTTTGTGGTTTTATGTGTTTGAGATTTTTTTTTTTTTACCAATACATGTACAATATTGTGTGTGTGTGTGTGTGTGTGTGTGTGTGTGTGTGTGTGTGTGTGTGTGTGTGTGTGTGTGTGTGTGTGTGTGTGTGTGTGTGTGTGTGTGTGTGTGTGTGTGTGTGTGTGTGTGTGTGTGTGTGCACAGTACAAATCACACAATAATACCGTACTTTTAACCCACGTGTTAAACGAGGCCCATCTGAGCATTTCGTATTCAAATTAACATGTATATAAAACGTAGAAAGTAGCTCATTGAACCCCATAAAGCAATCACACACATTTGGAAGTCGTGTTAAGTCTTGTGGGTGTGTGTTTATTCTGTCTCTCTGCAATCTTTTATTTTTGTGCAGACTATTCTCGTAACCTAAATCCAACACTGGTTAATTTATTTCAATGTATCGTCGTTTTCTGGTGTTAAATTCGTCGTTTCTTCATCGTTCCTTTACAAAACACAATCTTAAACATTCCAGTAACACCGAGCTTGTGGTTGTAAAACACAACCGACGGCAAGATTCAGGGGGGGGGGGGGGGGAGGGGGGGGAGGGGGGGGGAAATATGTTGCTTGAATTTTATACAGACAAAAAGAAACCATTCTATGAGATCCCTTCAGTTGAATCAGTTCATTCACGAGATGCAAATGTTTTAATGCCAAAATGGGTTATCTTTTAAACATAGAAAGAACATTACATATCTTGGAGCAACGATGCTGAATTTTCTCCATTAAGAACCAGTCACGAAAGACCTACCTAGGCTAAATAAATAAATTGTAAAAAGGAACACTATCAAATTATTTGGCATTGATATTATTTGAATTCTGGCAATGTTATTGTACTTTCCTTTCAAAATGGAGTGACTCAAACAAAAATACAAATAAAATGTGGTGTGTTTTTAGATCAGGAAGTTTGAGTTTAAAGTTTACAACAAAATTGATTTCTACATCTTGTTCACACGCACCAACACAGCAGTATTTAAAAAGTGTATATGTTTTCTATGATATAATTAATATTCTTATACACAGCTTGATTTTATCAACGTATATGATCTATCCATCCATCATGTGCCATGCCGATAAGTGTGGGCGATCATGATTCGCTATTCGTTAATCAGCTCAGTGTTTTTGTCTCGATCATACCACGGGGCCAATCCATCCAGGTATTTACTTCTCGGTCTTCCTCTTGTTCTTCTCCCATCAATCTTACCAGTTGTCATCAACTTTTCCAATTTATTTCTTCTCATAACATGCCCGAAAAATTGTGACTGTCTACGTCTAATTTCTCTAATAAGTGTACGAGTTGCATTTGTTTCGTGTAGGACTTGGTCATTGGTTTTTCTGTCTGTCCATGGTGACTTTACATTTTCCTCAGAAACCACATTTCCACAGTCATCGGATGTTTTTCAGCTTGACTGCTCATTGTCCAAGCTTCACATCCATATAAAAGTATAGGTTCTATATAGCACTTCAACACTCTTTTTCTCGTTTCAGTTGATATATTTTTATTGGTCAGTATGTTTTTCATTTTGCAAAAGGCTACCTTCGCAATGGCAATTCTTTTCTATTCTCTTCAAGGCATCTCCCATCAGATGTTATGACTGTTCCGAGATAACTGTACCGATTCACTTGCTTAAGAATATGCCCATTTACTCGTATATCTCATTGTGGTATTTCCTTCTTCCCAGTGACGACCATAATCTGTGTCTTCTTACTATTCAATTCTAACCCTAGTTGTTCACTGTGTGCAACAACAGCATCTACTAAATGTTGCAGGTCCTTTTCAATGCCTGCAATCAAGACTGTATCATCTGCATATCTAATGTTATTGATGTGTCGTTCACAATGTTGACTCCTTCCATATCTTCTATATTTCTGAAAATATTCTCACTGTGCAGGGGGGAAAACAAGATCTGGAGACATTACACTTCCCTCTTTTAATAGGCTGATATTGACCTACATCATTATCAATTACGCTTGTTGTTTCCAATATATGTTTTTTACAAGTCTAAGGTCTTTTCCACATATCATCACAGTAATTTACATTGTCTATCACTGTAATTTTAAACTGAATGTCATGTCTTTTTTTTTTTTTTTTTGCACAAAGTTGGCTTTTCTATATGAATAACAATGGTTTCTGTCACCTTTAACATTCGTCCATTCCATCCATCATGTGCCATGCCGATAAGCGTGGGCGGTCTTGTTTAGCCATCTCACTCGATCACCAGAGTCGTGGATCAGCTCCGTGTTTCTGTCTCGACCATGCCATGGGGCCAAGCCATCCAGGTATCTACTTCTCGGTCTTCCCTTTGGTCTCCTCCCTTCGATCTTACCAGTTGTCACCAAGTTCTCCAAGTCATTTCTTCTCATAACGTGCCCAAAACATTGTGACTGTCTACGTCTAATGTCTCTAATCAGTTTACGATCTTCATTTGTTTCTTGTAGGACTTGTTCAATAGTTTTTCTGTCTGTCCATGGTATTCTTTGCATTTTCCTCAGAAATCACATTTCTACAGACATCAGATGTTATTCAGCTTGACTGCTCATTGTCCAAGCTTCACATCCATATAAAAGTACAGGTTCTATGTAGCACTTCAACACTCCTTTTATCTTTTCAATTGATCTCTTTTTATTGGTCAGTATGTGTTTCATCGTCCATTGTGTGTGTTGAATAGTGCACAAAACATGTGTGTTGTATATTTCTACTTGAAGGATATATATTACTAATTGTATAGTTAATATTCTTACATCTATCACGGTCTAATAGATGTGTATAGTGTTTTAAATCGTATAGTTCACATAGTTACACTTAGCTCGACTCAAAGAATTTACATAATATTACCAATAGTATAGTTCATATTCTTACTCCCAACTCGGTTTAATAGATAATTAGGAGGTCAGCATGGCTGAATGGATAAGAACGCTAGTTCTTAAACTTCCGGGGTGCTGATGACGAGCTAGCGGGTTTAACCTCTACACCGGTCAGCTGGACTAAAATGTTGACTCCTCGTCCTTGACGTGGAGACATATTTTACAAGTACAGTACAACCTCGATTAACCGTCAGCGTCGGGAACAGGGCTGTGACGGATAACTGAATAGACGGATAACAGAAATATATACATATGTACAGTAATATGATTTCACTGCGGGCTTAAGACGAAAATTAAAATAAAATCCTTTAAAAGTGAATAATAAATAAATATAGTATTTAACTAAAACTATCAATATAAACTTCAATATAAGAGTAGTAATGTAGAGAAAAGTATTGTAAGACAATAAACCTACGTTACTTTAAAATAATCTGTCATCTCCTTATGTGTCTTTGAGGCTCGAGCTTTCGGCGCGACGATGTTCCGTATCTTACTCAAAAGTAGGAACTGTGTTGCATTTTCCTCTTTTTGCATTTAAAACCAGTTGATGCACTTTGATAACATTGTTTCTGATTCTCAGTTGCTAGTTGTTGGTATTTGGTTAAGAACTGATCCTTCGTCGTCATCAATTTCTTTTGTTTTTTTTTTTCTGCTTCTGAGGGGCTAGTTGTAGGTTTCCGGTTAAGAACTGATCTTTCATCGTCATATATTTCTTCTTCTTCAATGGTAGTCACACTAGAAACAATTTCATCATCGTTCAAAATTTCAAAACCTCCATCCATTTTGTTACATTCCAACCAACCTGTTACTTCTTCTGGTGTATGATTTTACTGTTTAGTCCTACATTTTTGCACAGTTGCACAATTTCGTCAACACTAACAGTCTCAGTTCCTTTAGTTTCGTAAATAGGTTCAGGCTAGAGTTTATTCCATCCATTATTTAGGTTAGACACCGTAAGGTCAGCCCAGGACAGTGGCGACATTGAAACTAACGTCCTTTTATTGATACGTACGCATTTTTTTTTTTTTTAAGACGATGACGGATTAAAGAAACTGTCGGTTACACGAGTGACGGTTAATTGAAGTCCTTCTGTACCTCAGAAGCCGAAATGGATTCGCGTAATGGTGAGTGACACGGGTAATATGAAAAGATACTCCACAGGCACAAACTACTGAACGTAAACTTGCCAAGACATCAACAACAGCAGTAAAATGCTAGTGTTGACAGCGATGTCCTGTAAAAAGGATATACAACAACAAAACATCTACAGGCAAAGATCAGTCAAGTGCACTAGAAGTAGTAGCCTCTGTATGGACTATGCTTGACTTCAAAGCGAGCGAACGCTAAAAATAAAAGATAACTATAGTATTATCTGTAGTTTAGTTTATTTACTTACACCCAGCTCGATTTAATCAAAGTATATACTGTTATCATTCGTAAAGTTCATATACGGTGTAGTTTTAATGGCTGTGCAGTGTATGAAAATATTGCCGGTCCAGGTTTTATATTCACCCTCTGTAAGGTTCATGCAACATAATCATCAATTCATCTCATCTTATCTTGTTCCTCTTGTACCTTGCGGTGTCGAGGTTAAGCATAAATTGCGGAAGAGTGCAAATTAATGGGCTTCATATATCGTGATTTCCGTGGATTATGTTAATCCTACTGTCCATCGTTTACAAAGCACTAGAAAAACCAGATGAGATGAGATGAGATGAATTGATGATGCCCAGCGTCTGAAATTAATTAAACTAGGCCGCGATCAGCAGGGAAAGTGTAAGATCATTAACCCACTCAGCCTCACCGACCTCCATCAGATGTATACAGGTAGGCCCCGGTTAACGTTGGAGTTACGTTCTTGGAAAACGCGACGTTAAGTGAAATGACGTATAGCGAAACACTATTTCCCTTAGAATTAAATGAAATACGGTGTTTTGTGTACCACAGTAATGTTTATGTTGATGGTTGTTGATATTTATTGGCTAAATAGAGGTGGGTTGGAGGGCGAGTGGTAGAGTTATTGGGACGTAGAGGCATTAAATTCTGCCTCTTCATCTGAGGATGAAATTGTAACCTCTTCCTGCCTCTTTTTCTGGCTCTTCTCTGCTTGAACAAAAAATGTGTCCAATGTCTGCTGCACAGTAACCACCATCCTCAGTATCAGCACTCGCCGCTTCACCTGTTGTCTGAATGTTGTGCAGGTGTGAACGCTTCTTAGAGCGCTTAAACCAACCACTACTCGCTCTAAAACTATCATCGGCACTACTAGTACTGCTCTCATCCGCTTTCTTAGAGCTTTCTTCATATCGAGACTTTGCTTTCTCTTGGATAACCATCTTGCTCACAGGCATATTCCGTTGCTTCTGGTCTTCAATCCGGACGGCCAACTGTGCTTCCATGTCCTCCATAAGAATACTTCTGGTACAAGTGATCTTTATCCGTGTTTTGCATTTTTTCGTGGTTCCGCATGTTATTTTTGCAGTATTTAAAACGCTTGATTTGAACGTCTCCCATTCTTCTTCCACTGTTTTTCTTTCCGTAGGTAATTTTACAAAGAGTTCAGTTAGTTCTTTCTCATAATTTTCCCTTACTGCCTCGTCTTTAAGGTTTTTTAAGTTTACTGATTCGCATGGCATGTATTTTCCTGCTTTTTGTTTTCTTCTTCTAATGGTTCTTATTGTGGCAACGACTGCTTTATGATCTGTGTTTATACTGAAATTGGGCACTGCTCTTGCATCTAATATATTTCTCTTTCTGTTATTTCTTGTTAATATAAAATCAATTTGGCTTTTAGTATCTAGATTGTTCCATTTATACCAGGTGTATACTTGCGAATCTTTATGTTTATAGAATGTGTTTGTTATATAGAGATCGTGTTGGCTGCAAAGCTCTATCAGTCTACTTCCGTTATCATTCCTTTCATTTTGCTGATCTCCAAATGCTCCCAGGTGTTTTTCTATGCCCCCTCTGTTATGTCCTAGTCACTCAGAACCCTTCACCATAAGATCTGGAGTACGACAAGGTTGTGTCCTGTCCCCTCTCTTGTTCATAACATATATAGACAACATATGTAAAGAAACCAGCCAAGCAGAGACAGCAAGAATACCGCATGACGAGAACACAGAAGAAGAACCATCTGCAAATCTAACCATTAGAGAACTCCTGTTTGCGGACGACCAAGCACTAATAGCAAAATCAGAAGCTGAATTACAAGACCACATGAATAGTCTAAACGAAATGTGTAGGGAACATAACATGAAAATTAGCACAAGCAAAACAGAGGTAATGACTATAACTAAAGAAGAACAAACAGCAACAATTCACCTAAACGAACATCCCTTGAAACAAGTAAAGAGCTTCAAGTACCTAGGAAGTATAATATCATCAAATGGCAGATCAGAAGACGAGATCGAAAATAGGTGCAATAAGGCAAATCAACTCATTGGACAAATGGCACCAATACTAAAGAACAAACATGTATCAATAACTACTAAGAAAGCACTTTACAACACAATCTTCCTACCAACTCTGTGCTACCAATGCCAAACCTGGACAATGACAGAAAAAGAGAAAAGAAAAATCACAACAACAGAAATGAGGTTCCTGAGAAGAATACTCAACGTATCAAGAAGAGATAAGATCAGAAATGAAGAAATCAGGACTAAAGTGGGGGTTAAAGCTGCTCTAGATTTTATTAGAAAGCAGCAAGTCAAATGGTTTGGCCATGCAAGTAGGCTACCAGTCAACAGCATGCCACAACAGGCAATGACGTACAGACCAGATGGAAACAGAGGAAGAGGCCGACCACGTAAACGCTGGACGGAGGGAATAACAGAATCCATGGGAATGTCGATATACGAAGCCCATAACCGGGCACTCTCACGAAGTTTATACTTCACCTCGACACCGCAAGGTACAAGAGGAACATGATGAGATGAGATGAGATGAGACAAGTGATCTTGGAAGCACTCAAGGGGGTTACGTTTTTAGCACCCTCTTTGATTTTGTCATCACCTGCATGAATTGTCCTTACCGTCATTGGCAGTAAACCATGGACTTTACCGATATCAACAGCCCGATTGCCAGCCTCAAAATGACGTTATGGCGAAACGTAACGACGTAAAGTGAAGTTAGTCTCCTATGTGACAACGACGTTATAGCAAAACGACGTAAACCGAGGCGACATATAGCGGGGCCTGCCTGTACTCATAATTATTTCTTCAACTGCCGGCGTGATGGGTGTCTTGTGATAAATAGTGTGGTAATTTCCCCTTGCTTTCTATATCCAAATGGCTTTGGATTGCCTCCTCAAATTTTAGCAACTTTTTAAGTTTCTAGTCGAAATGAGTACCCAATTCTGTGGTTCTCTGGGTGAAAGAGAAGGGGACTCCCCACGCCCCTCGAGATGTGTACACTGACCCCGGTGGATACTCGGTCCCCCGAGCAATGTTGGCCCCACCATGATGGCTTTCCAATCGTACACCATGTAGCGGTGCAGCTGAGACCACATTTACATGTTATTTGTGTGTCTTTTACACGTCGTCGCACTCAACCTCGGCATTTATTGGGTGTTTGTGATTCTCCCGGCATTAAGCTGGACTTGAACTTTGACTTCTCGTTCAGAAGGCAATGGCAAACTATTGAACGTACATTTGTCTGGAAAAGTCAAACTGGGGTTGATACCAACTTCCTGCAATAGGCGTGCCCCATTAACAATGTTTGCTGTTGCTTTCTAAACAGCCAACGCTTATAACATTGTGAAAATCAACGTCAAGCGATCAGATCTCAAGAAGTCTAAGGCTGACTTCCGAACTCTCTATGTCGGGATTATGAGACTGCCTTCAATACTTATGCCACAGTCGCCGCCTGGGACCAAATACGATCACCCCCATCATCACCACCATAACCATCATTATCATCACCACTATCATAAATAGCACCTCCATCATCATAACCATCATCACCACCATTATCATTAACACCATCATCACCTTCATCCACATCATCATCACCATCATCACCACCACCATCATAAATAGCATCTCCATCATCACCACTATCATTATCACGATCATCATCATATTCATCATCATCATCATCATCACCATCATCACCATCATTATTTATAATTGTGTTTGTTTATAATTTTGCTTGTTTATAATTTTGTTTGTTTGTGATTTTGTTTGTTTGGGAGTTTTGTTTGTGATTTTGTTTTGTTTCATGTGATTTTGTTTGTTTGTGGTTTTATGTGTTTGAGATTTTTTTTTTTTTAAACAATACATGTACAATAATGTGTGTGTGTGTGTGTGTGTGTGTGTGTGTGTGTGTGTTTGTGTGTGTGTTTGTGTGTGTGTGTGTGTGTGTGTATGTGCAGGTGTGCTTATAGACGAGTTTATATTTATCTTTGTATGTATGTATGCAATTTCTAGGTATAAATCACACAATAATACCGTACTTGTAACCCACGTGTTAAACGAGGCCCATTTGAGCATTTCGTATTCAAATTAACATGTATATAAAACGAAGAACGTAGATCATTGAACCCCATAAAGCAATCACACACATTTGGAAGTCGTGTTAAGTCTTGTGGGTGTGTGTTTATTCTGTCTCTCTGCAATCTTTTTTATTTATTTATTTATTTATTTTTTTGTGCAGAAAATTCTCGTAACCCTAAATCCAACATTGGTTAATTTATTTCAATGTAACGTCGTTTTCTGGTGTTAAACTCGTCGTTCCTTCATCATTCATTTACAAAATACAATCTTAAACATTCTAGTAACACCGAACTTGTGGTTGTAAAACAACCGAAGGCAAGGTTCAGGGGGCGGTGGGGGGAGGGGGGGGATATGTTACTTGACTTTTATACAGACAAAAAGAAACCATTCTATGAGATCCCTTCGGTTGTTTCCATTCATTCACGAGATTCAAATGTTTTGTTGCCAAAATGGGTTGTATTTTATACTTAGAAAGAACATTACATATCTTGGAGCAACGAGGCTGCACTTTCTCCATTAAGAACCAGTCAAGAAAGACCTATCTAGGCTATACAAATAAACTGTAAATAGAAACATTATCAGAGTATTTGACAATGGTATTATTTGAATTCTCGCAATGTTATTGTAATTTCCTTTCAAAATGGAGTGTCTCAAAATACAAATAAAATGTGGTGTGTTTTTAGAGTAGGAAGTTTGTGTTTAAAGTTTAAAACAAAATTGATTTTTGCTTCTTGTTCACCCACACCAACTCAGTAGTATTTAAAAAGTGTAAATTTTTTCAAATATATTGGTAATATTCTTATACCCAACTTGATTTTATCAATGTATATAATCTATCCATCCATCAATATCCATTTTCGATCAGCGTGGGCGGTCATGATTCGCCATTTCCCTCTATCACCAGAGCCATGGATCAGCTCAGTATTTTTGTCTCGACCATACCACGTCGCCAAGCCATTCAGGTGTTTCCTTCTCTGTCTTCACCTCGTTCTCTTCACCACGATCATGCCAGTTATCACCAAGTTCTCCAATGATTTTTCTTCTCATAACATGCCCAAAATATGTTGACCGTCTACGTCAAATTTCTCTAATAAGTTTACGATTTTCATCTGTTTCTTGTAGGACTTGGTCATTGATTTTTCTATCTCTCCATGGTATTCTTTGCATTTCCCTCAAAAACCACATTTCCATAGCCATCAGATGTTTTTTCAGCATGTCTGCCCATTTTCCACGCTTCACGTCCATAAAAATGGGGAATCTTCATGGCGAAGTGGTCAAGCCATCTGACTCGGGCTCTGAAGGTTTTGGGTTCAATTCTGGGCCGCGTCATTCGGTTCACGGGTGCATTTTATCGGAGACTCCTGGGGTCGTTACTGTAGCTATGGAGTTCATGTTTTGTGAGACGCTTTCGACAGCCCGCGCTGAGGAAAGAGACTGAGCAATATGTGATAACACCCAGTGCAGTGAAGTCGACCCTTTCGACTTTTAAGCGACCTTTATGTACCGGTTCTATGTAGCCCCTCAACCCTCTGTTTCTCGTTGCAATTGACACCATTTTATTGGTCAGTAAAATACGTCCCCATGTCAAAGATGAGGAGTCAAATTTCATCTTGCAAAGCAATGAGATAAATCCTTCAAGCTGAAATATACAACACACATACTATCATAGTAATTTAAATGGTCTACCACTGTAATTTTAAACTAAATATCATGTACTTTTTGTTTGCACAAAGTTGGCTTTTCTATATGAATAACAGTGGCTTCTGCCACCTTTAACATTCGTCCATTGTGTGTGTTAAATAGCGCAAGAAACATGTGTGTTGTATATTTCATCTTGAAGGATGTATCTCATTGCTTCAGTTTATGTTGTGTGAATTCTACAGTGCATAATATTATTAAACGTATAGTTCGATTCAAACAATGTATATAATGTTACCAATCATATAGTTAATATTTTTACATCTAGCACGGTATAATAGATGTATATAGTATCATCAATCGTATTGTTCACATAGTTACACTTCGCTCGATTCAAACAATGTATATAATATTACCCATCGTATCGTTAATATTTTTACATCTAGCACGGTTTAATAAATTATATATTATCAATCGCATAGTTCATATTCTTACACATGGCACGGTTTAATAGATGTATATAATATTTTTTTTCATATTCTTACATATAGCACGGTTTAATAGATGTATATAATATTTTTTTAAATGTTATATAATATTACCAATCGTATAGTTCATATCTCGGTTTAATATATAATTAGGAGGGCAGCATGGCCGAATGGAATTGAACACCCTTTCTTAAATTTCCGGGGTGCTGAAGCCCAGGTAGCGGGTTTAACCTCTACACCGGTCAGTTGGACTAAAATATTGACTCCTCGTCTTTTGGCATGGGGGAGTATTTTACAAGTACAATACAACTTCGATTAACCGTCACCTTCTGGGACCTGGCCTGTGAGGGATAACCGAATCGACGGATGACATAAATCTATTACTACATATGTACAGTAACGGGATGTCACTGCCGGCTTTGTAAGAGAATTAAAATAAAATCCTTTAAAAGAGAATAGTACATACATATTGTATTTAATTTTACAAAACGATCAAAATAAGCTTCAATTTAAGAGTTATAATGTACAGAACAGTATTGTAATACTATAAACCTTCGAACTTTAAAATAATCTGTCATCTCCTTCTGTGTCTTTGAGGCTCGAACTTTCTTCGCGGCGATGTTCCGTATCTTACACATAAGTAGTATCTGTTGCATTTTCCTCCTCTCGCATTTCAAACCAGTTGATGCACTTTGATAACATTGTTTCTGCTTATGAGTTGCTAGTTGTAGGCTTTTGGTTAAGAACTGATCCTCCGTCGTCATCAATTTCTTTGTTTCTGCTTCTGAGTGGCTAATTGTAGGTTTTTGGTTAAGAACTGATCCTTCATCTTCATCAATTTCTTCTTCTTCAATTGTACTCACACTAGAAACAGTTTCATCATCGTTCAAAATGTCAGATCCTCCATCCATGTTGTTATATTCCAACCAATCTGTTACTTCTTCTGTTGTATGTTTTCACTGTTTAGTCCTACATTGTTGCAATGTTGCACAATTTCGTCAACACTAACAGTCTGAGTTCCTTCAGTTTCATCAGTAGGTTCAGGCAAGAATTTATTCCACCCATTCTTCAGGTCGTTTAGGTTTTTGGACATGTTATGAGAAGAAATAAATTGGAGAACATGGTGACAACTGGCAAGTTCGAAGGGAAGAGACCAAGGGGAAGACCGAGAAGTAAATACCTGGATGGCTTGGCCGCGTGGCATGGTCGAGACAGAAACACGGAGCTGATCCACGACTCTGTTGATAGAGTGAGATGGCAAAACATGACCGCCCAAGATTATCGGCATGGCACACGATGGATGGATGGATGGATTCTTTAGGTTCAACACTGTAAGGTCAATCCAGGACAGTGGTAACATTTGATAATAGCACCCTTGTGTTGATACTCACGCTTTTTTTTAAAGACGGTGACGGATAATAGAAACTGTCGGTTGCATGAGTGACGGTTAATCGAAATTTTACTGTAACTTAGAAGCCGGAATGGATTCACGTAATGGTGAGAGACACAGGTAATACGGAAAGCTATTCGACAGGTAAAGATCAGTCTAGTGCACTAGAACTAGTAACCCGTGTATGGACTTAGCTTGAGTTCAAAGCGAGCGAACGCCAAAAATGAAAGTTAATTATAGTATTATCTGTCGTTTAGTTCATATACTTACACCCAGCTCGATGTAATCAAAGTATCTCTCGATGAGTAGTGGGCCTGCAGTCAGTAAGCTGGTATAGCTTTTCGGTCTGTCCTGCCGGAGTAGCTTGAAACCTCGCAGGTAGGCGTCCCGTGGTTTTGCATGTATCACCGGGTACCGGGAGGGCGCGCTTTAGCGATGCTACTCTTGACCTGCGTGCGCGTGAATAGTCCGTCTGTCCGATAGATATCTGGTTGATCCTGCCAGTAGTCATATGCTTGTCTCAAAGATTAAGCCATGCATGTCTAAGTTCATACTATCTCACGGTGAAACAGCGAATGACTCATTAAATCAGTCGAGGTTCCTTAGATGACACGATCCTACTTGGATAACTGTGGCAATTCTAGAGCTAATACATGCTTACTTCTAAGTCAAGTTCCATGGTTTTCAGGGTCTGGCCACCGCTCGCCACCTGCTCGTGGAGGCGAGGTCTCGGAGGTTTGACGCTGAGCCGCTAGCGTCTGTAGTCTACCTTGTTCCAGACGTATTGGTTACCCATTCCTCTGGAATAAACAGGGCAAGGCCAAGAGAGGGAACATGCAGCTTGTGCATCGCATGTACTCTGAAGCTCTGCCCAGACATGGTGATGGAATTTTGGCCGAATACCAACTCACATACTTTGGTCTGTCAAGACTGCAAGGAGCCACTCACACTATTATCAATCGTATAGTTCTTATTGCCGGTCTCTCTGGCCGAGTGGTTACAACACTTTCTCCGTAATCCCGTTTATCACGCAGTGTCTCGTAGCGGGGCGAGAGCTGGGAGCGGTTCGATCCCCGCTGGTGACTAGCGGGATAACTGAGCCGGCCGCTCAGAATGAAATGGCAAACTACTGAGCATAATCTTGCCAAGAAATCAACATACAGCTGAAAGATGCTGATGTTGACAGCGATGTCCTGTAAAGGATATGCAAAAAACATTTTATAGTTCTTATTAGATATTTTTTTTTGTCTTACAGGGCACTTACTTACTCCCCTTTACTCCCATCTCAGTTTTTTTTTTTTTTTTAAATGTTTGTTTTTAAAGTGTTACTTCGCATAGATCAGATTCTTACACACATTACGATTTATTAAGTGTATAATAGAAAGAAATATATGTTAATGAGGAAAAATTGGAGGTGGTGGAAAATTTCAGATATTTTGGGTCATTGAATACCAACAATGGTGGCACAATGAAAGAAATTAAAAAACGAATGTCTATTGCTCTTCAAAGACCAAAACAACTGAATAAAGTGTGGAGTGGGAAAGATAGAACTTCAGACATTAGAATTTTAAGAGCATGCATCATTCCCATTGCAACATACGCCTGTGAGACCTGAACACTTACTAAACAATCTGAACAGCGCATAAATGCCTTTGAATATAAATGTTATAGTCGAGTTCTAAGAATATTGTGGATAAAGAAAAGAACAAATGCATCCATACTTCAAGAGCTGAATACTGAAGAAGGTTGGCTTTTAAAGACGATAAAACAAAGGAAATTTAAATATTTTGGTCACTTGAAACGTCACGAAATTTTGGAGAGGACAATAATTAAGGGGTATATGCCTGGGATGGCGAAGGCGTTATTAACTTTCTCTGTAATCCCGTATATCCACGTGGGGTAACGCAGCTGCGCGAGATTCGGTAGGGGATCGCGTCACGTTGGTTCCTTACGGGCGTATGTAAGCCGGTCGATCAGAAAGCAATGGCAAACTACTGAGCGTAATATTGCCATGACATCAACAGCAGCTGAAAAATGCTGGTGTTGACAGCGATGTCCTGTAAATAGGATATGCGGGGGAAAACATATGTCTGGGAAGAGAGGAAGAGGACGGCCAAGGAGAAGATGGGTGCAGAATGTGGCGGATGATCTCCAGAAGGTTGCTATGGGAGCGAGGTTCTGCAAAGGACATGCTACTGAATGAATGAAATGTATATTTAAAGTGTTCCTTCGCATAGATCGCATTCTTATATACATTTAAACTTATTAAATGTATTTTTAAACTGTTCCTTCGCATAGATCTAATTCTTGCACACATGTCGACTTAATAAATGTATATGATGAGTGTTATCGTATAGTCCATATGCCTAGGAGTCTTTGTAACGAAGTGGTTAAGTGCCTGCCTCGTACACCAAAGAATAGCGTTCGATTCCGGGCTGCTTCGTTCGATTCATGAGTACAATTTTCTCCGAGACTCCTGAGGGTTGTCACTGGAGCTACGGAGTTCGTTCTTTGGGCGACGCTTTCGGCAGACTGTGAAAAGAGATTGAGCCATATGGGATAAAACCCAGTACTGTGAAGACGACCTTCTCGCCTTTTAAACCTTGTTCATTAATTCATATGCTTATACTCATCGCATCTCAACTCAACTCATCTCAACTCATCTCAACTCAACTCATCTCAACTCAACTCAACTCAACTCAGCTCATCTCATCTCATCTCATCTTAACTCATCTCGTCTCATCTCAACTCATCTCGTCTCATCTCATCTCAACTAATCTCACCTCACCTCACCTCATTTCATCTCAACTCATCTCTTCTCAACTCATCTCAACTCAACTCAACTCATCTCAACTCATCTCATCTCATCTCAACTCATCTCGTGTCATCTCATCTCATTTCATCCCATATCATCTCATCTCATCGACTGTGGAAAAAGACTGAGCCATATGGGATAAAACCCAGTACTGTGAAGACGACCCTCTCGCCTTTTAAACCTTGTTCATTAGTTCATATACTTATACTCATTGCATCTCACCTCATCTCATCTCACCTCAAGTCATCTCATCTCGTCTCATCTCAACTCATCTCGTCTCATCTCATCTCAACTCATCTCATCTCAACTCAACTCATCTCATCTTAACTCATCTTAACTCATCTCGTCTCATCTCAACTCATCTCGTCTCATTTCATCTCAACTCATTTCTTCTCAACTCATCTCATCTCATTTCATCCCATATCATCTCATCTCATCATGTTCCTCTTATACCTTGCGGTGTCGAGGTGAAGCATACACGGCGGGAGAGTGCCCGTTTATGGGCTTCATGTATCGAGATCCCCGTGGATTCTGTTAATCTCACTGTCCATCGTTTACAAGGTACAAAAGGAACCAGATGAGATGAGATGGGTTCATGATGACAGGCGTCTAAATGAATTAAACTATGCCGCGATCTGCAGGGAAAGTTTAAGATCATTCAACCTCTATGCCCTGCCGACGTCCATCCGTGGTATTCTGAGAATTACTTCTTCAACTGCGGGCGTGATGGGTGTCTTGTGATAAATAATGTGGTAGTTTTCCCTTGCTTTCCATATCCAAATGGCTTTGGACTGCCTCCTCAACTTTGAGCACCCTTTAAGTTTCTAGTCCAAATGTGTACCCGACTCTGTGGTTCTCCCGTTGAAAGGGAAGGGGACTCCCCCCCCCCCCCCGAGATGTGTACACTTATCCCGGTGGATACTCGGTCCCTATAGCAATGTTGGCCACACCGTGATGGGTTTCCAATAGGAAGCCATGTAGCGATGCAGCTGAGACCACATTTACATGTGTACACTTATCCCGGTGGATACTCGGTCTCCTGAGCAATGTTGGCCATACCGTGATGGCTTTCCAATCGGACGCCATGTACCGGTGTAGCCGAGACCACATTTACATGTTATTTGTATGTCTTTTACAAGTCGTCGCACTCAACCCCGGCATTTATTGGGTGTTTGTGATTTTCTCGACATTAAGCCGGACTTAAACATTGTCTTCTCGTTCAAAAAGCAATGGCAAACTACTGAACGTACGTTTGTCTGGAAAATCAAACTGAGGTTAATAGAAACTTCCTGCGATGAGCGTGCCCCATTAAAAAAGTTTGCCGTTGTTTTCTGAACAGCGACGCTTATAACATTGTGAAAATCAACGTCAAGCGATCAGATCCCAAGCCGTCTACGGCTGACTGTGAACCCGTTATGTCTGGATTGTGAGACTGCATTCACTACTCTATGCCACAGTCGCCGCCTGGGACCAAATACAATCAGCACCATCATCAACATCATCCTCATCATCACCATCATCATCAACATCATCCTCATGATCATCACCATCATCACCATCATCAACATCATCATCAACATCATCATCATCCTCACCATCATCAACATCATCCTCATGATCATCACCATCATCCCCATCATCATCACCATCACCATCATCACCATCATCAACATCATCATCATCCTCACTATCATCATCAGCATCATCACCATAATCATCACCATCATCAACATCATCACCATCATTATCATCATCACCATCATCAACATCATCATCAACATCATCATCATCTTCACTATCATCAGCATCACCACCATTATAATCATTATCGCCATCACGATGATGGTGATGGTTATAATGTTGATGATGGTGATGATGATAATGATGGTGATGGTGTTGATGCTGATGTTCATGATGGTGAAGATGTTGATGGTGGTGATGATGCTGATGACCGAACGCGTCATGATTGATCTATTGTAGGAATGCACAACCCGAACATCTCCCACCCTCCCTTTTATTCTCCTGGTTCTTATATCTCTTTTCCCGATCTTATACACACACGTCACTCGTTCTTATTTTTGAAGCCAAGAAACCAAATTACCATTGACCTAACGGTAAAGAACTATATATGCAAATTCAAAAGACAAGTCCATTTCGGAACACTGTTCGGTGTATGGTGATTTCGAGGCAATAACTCTCTACAAAGATTATACGCCAAGAAATCAACGACAATACACGTCGAATGCATACATTATTTAACAATAAAGTGCAATTTGTCTGACCTGAACTTCCCGTGTAGATAATTTAAGTCGTAATGTTGACATTGGACAGTGAACTTTTCGCAATTCGGCTTCACAACCACAAAACGTATAGAACAACTTGTAAACGCGGCATTTCTTTGACGGCTTTATTACTTCCAAATGCTTTTCATTGTTATTCAGTACGAATGCAGGCATAAGTCAGAAACATAATTTTACTAACGCGGTATTTTCGGGAACTTTTTCTGTGGAATCGAGCGCTGGCTTTTTTGCTGTTTAGTGAACAGAAGACGATATACGGGGGAGGGTTTATCAATGGTGTTTCGAATTCCGTTTTGCGGTGCTCTCACGCGCATGCGCAGAAAGTCGCTGTGCGTCTTAGGAATTCAAGTATTTAAATGAAAATATATTCAGTAAACTTTCTATTGCTGGACATCGCTGCCAGAAACAAGCCTCACGACTTGAAGAGATCGAAGACACGAGAGGCAAGCTTTGAAACTTTCTTCGTGTGACACAAAGAGGGACATTGCTAGTCTACAAAACTGTGCAGGTAATTATTTCAGTTATTATGTACCAACCAACTGACTGTGCGTTAATCCGTTCATTATCGTCACATTTATTTCGTGAGTTGACAGTTGACCGACAGATTAAAGGCGTTCACTTTTAAGCTTCTAGGGGCGTAAAGTAGGGTAGTGGGTTAATTTCCCTTACTGAATATTTGAAATTAAACGATTTCTCGTTCAGAAAGCAATGGCAAACTGATTCATTCATTCATTTAGTAGCATGTCCTTTCCAGAACCTCGCTCCCATAACAACCTTCCGGAAAAAAAACTTTCGATCATAAGCAAGATGTCCCGCGTCCGATACACCCATCTGGAGATCATCCACCACATCCTGCACCCACCTTCTCTTTGGCCTTCCTCTTCCTCTCTTCCCAGGCATATACCCCACCATTATTGTTCTCTCCAAACTTTCGTGACGTTTCAAGCGACCATAATATTTCAATTTTCTTTGTTTTACCGTCTTTAGTAGCCAACCTTCTTCAATATTCAGATTATGTCGTATGGTTGCATTTGTTCTTTTTTTTTATGCAAGATATTCTTAGAACTCGTCTATAACATTTATATTCAAAGGCATTTATGCGCTGTTCAGCTTGTTTAGTAAGTGTCCAGGTCTCACAGGCGTATGTCGCAATGAGAAAGATGCATGTTCTTAAAATTAATGGCAAACTACTATTCGTAAAAATTGTCTAGAAATTCATCCTGGGGTTGATCGTAAAGAACATGCAACAAGAACATATTTCTGAACTCTTGTCCTCAGTTTTTGTTTTTTCGCTCGCTCGCTTTGAACTCAAGTGTCGTCCACACACACTACTTCTGGTAGTGCTGGACTGAATTTTGCATGTGGATTAGCTTTCCCTATTAACAGTGCTTATCGTCAGTAACAAGATTCAGGCCACGACTCAGCCGCATTAGTCATGTGGCGTTAGATCCACATGTGTAAAGAACAATCGGCATTCGCTGGGTGAAATGGTCAGTATCACACCGGTGGCCTTTATTTCCCCAGCTTTTTCCTGATACACATTTTAGGCTGAGTCGACCTGGTAGCCCAGATCAATTTTTAAAAATTCGAATTCGCCCGATGCAGATCGAAACCGGTGATCGCTGTGCCGGCAGACGAGTGTCTAGCCACTACACAATTGAAAAGAAGTTTTAACCCAGACTGCTATCGGAATGTCAATGAAGAACTGTTATTTTATACAATGTTTATTAATTTTATGCTTGGGTTTGAAAAGAGCCAGGTAGAGGTAAAAAAAAACTGTCATTTACTGCCAATATAGTACCTTGCGGTGTATGGCAGAGGGGTCTTTGAGCCTGAGGAATTAAGGCCGCCTGGTTAGTGCAGACGCCGCGAACTGCGCAGGTTAGGATTTTCTTTTTGCCCCCGACAGAAAAAAAATCCCACACCTTACCGAGGGATCGAACCCGGGTCTCCCGAAGGAGAGTCCGGCGTTCTAGCCACTCAGCCAGCCGCTCCTCAGCCAGGTAGTTAAAGACCCTGCTTTATAGCTTAACTAGTTAGAACATAAACTACTGAGCTTAATCTTGCCAAGAAATCAACGACAGCGGTAAAATGTTGGTGTTGACAGCGATGTCTTGTAAAGGATATGCGGAAAAAAAGTTAGGACATGCCAGTATGAAACATTCACCACTGACAGAAATAATTTCTTTCGATCTGTTTTTTCCTCCATTTTTTTTTTAGTATTTCAGAAAAGGAAAAGAAAATCTGATAAAACCGAATTCTTAGAATAAGGTGTGTGTGGAAAAAATCTCAATATTCATATACAGTAAGTGGCTGCTAGCTGCTAACGCCGTGCTTTGTAAGAGTGCGCGTTGTCCTGATGAAAATGAAGATTTTGAATGTGTGTTTTCCCTCATTTCTTTGGCCACAGCCTTATTTTTATCATATTGTCTACATAGCACTGTACTTTAAACATATTGAGAGGTTATCTCTCAATAGGACACCTTTGGCGTCAGCATTAATTTTCCAGGAGATTTCTGTGTTCTCAGATTTACAGATATTGGGAAGGACGGGATGCATATCTGTAATTCTGGATTGGGATTCATAATGGCAAAGGAAAGTCGCTTTTGCTGCCACCGTGGTTTGTCAAAATGTTTTTTTTTCACTGGCCAACTTTGAGCAACTGTCGGCTGCAATGTACCCTTGTTCACTTCTGTTCACGGGTCAGTGGCATGAGAGCAGCACTGTTTCATCTGCGTTTAGAAGCTTTTTGACTGCTACATTTAACCTTGTTAGCACAATCCTAGATTACTAATCTCATATTTCATGTCTTCGACTACTATGCTGTCCAAATTCATTCAATGTTCTAACATTGCAGGTGTCAATTCTGGGCATGTCCCTACATGAAAGGAGTTAAATCGTCTATCCACATTTCTTTGGGCTTTTTCCACATCATATCATACTTCTTCTACAAGTGCTTCCTGTCATCTTGGTTGGCTGACTTATTCTTCTTTCGTATCTTTAGCACTGGGTATGGTTGGTTGGATTTTACAGCTACAATGTTCTATTGTATGTGGTAGTCAGTTCCACGCCAACCCGGCTTAGTCGACACTTACGACATGCATGGTAGATTATAATATTACTAACCGTTGCTTTCTTCAAGTGCCCAAATAACATACAAGATCATACAGTAAATAATTCAAATGAAATAGATAATGAAGTACTCGAAGAACAATTTAGTTTTAGTCTTGACTCGCATGCACTACCACCCTTTCTGATGCTGATTTTTGATGATGCCATTATGTCAAACTGGCCAGCATCTTCTCTTATGGTCTAGGGTTAGATGGAATTAGATTAGATATAAGATTATATAGAAAATATAGGCGAATTAGAGCATTACTGGGAATATGTGCCAATTGTTACTCGTAGATGCAAAAGTAATTACTCATCAGACATTGGTATGAAAAGTTGAGTACGGCTGGGAAACGTGTTGACCCGGAGTTTTTTAAACTTATACACATAAAGCATTTTATAATCAAGTTGGAGACTTGCCAGCGTTGAATATTAACGGAAATTGATTAGAGAAATTAGACGTAGACAGTCACAATTTTTTGGACATGTTATGAGTAGAAATGGATTGGAGAACTTAGTCACAATTGACAAGATCGAAGGGAACAGACCAAGAGGAAGACCGAGAGGAAAATACCTGGATGGCTTGGCCACATGGCATGGACGAGACAGGAACACTGAGCTGACCCACGACTCAGGTGATCGAGTGAAATGGCGAGTCATGACCGCCACGCTTTCCGGCATGTCACATGATTGATTGATTATAAGACAGTTAACTAACAAAATGTTAACAGGAATTACAAAAACTTGTGCAGCAAACAAACAGACACAGTGCAGTACGTAATTTAGCTATCACTATTCAAGAAATGATAATTATGATCATTGATAATGGAAAAGACAGGGCCAATGTAGGACAGGCGAGCGTAAATTAGCTATCACTATTAAAGAAACGATAACTATGATCATTGACAATGGAAAAGACAGGCCAACAATGAAATCGCAGTTATTGGGGGAGATACTAGAACAAGTAGCAAGTTTCTCCTATCTTGGACATGCAACACACAATGGCAGAAGTGAAATAGAGATCAAGAAGAGAACAACAGAACTGGACACAGGTATTTTCAACATGCAGAAACTATTGACTTCCAGAGCGATAAATGGCAACATCAGTGGCTCGGGGACAGGCAATGCAGTTTCACAATCCTTCACACCGGGTTCGAAATCAGGCCGCAGGAAGCAGACTGCCTTGCGTTGATTTTGACTTTGGTCTGAGCATCGGTCTTTCACAAAGCAATGGGAGACGCAGAGGTGTTTCCAAGGCACCAGGGCCGGGTTATATTGACGCGTCCTCGTCGAGCGTCCTGGGCAACAGGTCCCTTCGGGGTCCTGGCTAAAGTCAGTAGGATCGCCGATTCCTCCGAAGTCGGAGAGTGTCTGCCTGCACGGCGATGAACCACCAGTCTGCACACTAATAAGCCAGACATGGGACAACGGATACTCACGCAAATCTCAGGTCCTGTATGACATCACACTGATGTTGGACAACTGGATGTCTTCATCCGACATACAGGACTTCACGCTGGAGATCACAGCCAGCGAACACAAGCAAGCAACAAAGCAATGGCAAACTACTGAACGTGAAATTGCGTGGAAAATTACCCAAAGCCACAAAATGCTGGGGTTCATGGTGACGTCCTGTAGCGGCCATACAACATTCTTTTAACCTTTAAGGGCGATAAATAACACATTAAAAATATGAGTTATTTCTCATGATTTTGTTTGTTTGTTACTTTCGCTCGCTTTGACTCTAGCGTAGTCCATATAGTACTACTATTTCTAGTGCACTGGACTAAGTGTCACATATGGATTAGCTTTCTCTATTACCAGTGCGCACCCCCCCCCCCGACCTTTTTTGGTAAACCCACTCCGACTTCTGGTGTACTGGTAATTAACGTACCCAAGTCATGGCATTTCCCCGTGTTATTTTTCATGCTATTTTTCACGTTATTTCTTATGTTATTTCTCGTGTTATCTCTCGTGTTATTTCCCCTTCTACATCAGTGGCCTCAAAGTTTTCCCCAACAATTGTTATTTCTATGTGTTATGTGTAACACAACAGGGCCAACCAATCAGTTTAGTTTTTTAGTTTTAGTTTAGTCGACGGATCAACATCCCGGCACACGGGTTTAACCCATAAGTGCTCCGTTCTTCTCCTAACTCACGCCTGAGTCCGGAGAAACTCAGCTCATTGCACGAACTCCGTAGGACCAATCAGATAGCTCCTTTAAATGTTCATAATACACTAGATTTCTAAAAATACTAGAGAGTTTCAGAAATACCATCATGGTCTCACTGCACCTCTGCGAGCTAGCGGGTGGGAAACACACCATGTTGTGGCAAACACAGCTATGAGCACAACGTATCCACCGAGATGAGTGGGAAATTCTTAGCGGAGGGAGAGCACAACACTCATTTGTCCCGAAAGTTGCAAATTACTGTCAAAGGAAGAAGTAGCATACCTTCTGGTGGATGTGGAGGTCAAGGGGAAACCACAATATCTTCCCAAGATGTCATGGAATTTTACAGAGCAGTGCCAGAGAACGACTTGAAACATCCGCTTAAGGTTGGAACAAATACTCCCGCTTTCTTTTTAAACTACTCTGACATTGAACGAGGCTAAGATATTTCAGTTTCACAACTATACGATGACAGAATCTCGCTATAATACATTATAGATAAGAATAATATATGTTGAAACCCCAAATAAATGGGAAATTAGATACAAATAAAAGCATATTAAACTATGCACAATGTATAACATATATTTTAACTATAACCCAGGAGTTTTAATACTCAGAACAAAAATAAAGTCAACCAATGTCATTATTTCAGAAATTATATAATTTATGAGTTAGTCTTCTTCCTTGTCCAGATCTAGTAGAAAGTCTGACATGATACAATTTATGAGTCAGTCTTCTTGGATGGTCAGATTTTGTTGAATATCGGGATTTTCCTTCTTATTGGTCCACAGTATTCTAAGAATTTGTGTATGGCATTTCAATTAAAATCCTCGATTTTCTTCTTAAGCAATTTCAAATTCAGAATTAACTCTTTCTGTTTACACAAAACTGACTGGATCCGCCTGATTGCTAAACCCTCACTTTATTTGAGCAATCGTTTCATTGTTCCGCCTTTTAATAATCCACAAAACATGAGAATAGGTTTATATTAAATTATCTACACTTCTCTATTATTAAACGCATGTTGAGTATGTGATCTCTTGTTCCTCTTCCTTGTTTAAATCCAGCTTGAACCACGATAATTTCTTCTTCCATTTTCTTACGAAGTCTTCCCATAATGATTTTTAGTGGAATGTTACTTGCATGACTGATCAGGGCAACAGTTCTATAGTTGGTGCATAATTTCAGGTTGCCCTTTTTTGGTATTGGAATGAAGATAGTTATCTTCTAATCTGTTGGCCATATACCAAATTTCCATATCTTTTTACATAATGCGTGATAGATTTGTATGTTTTCTTCTCCTCCCGCTTTAATTAGTGCAGCTGGTATCTCATCACATCCAGAAGATTTACCATTCTTCGGGTTCTTTATAGCCCAAGCAATTTCATCTAATGAGGGGTCAGGTTATGTCTCTGCTGTCATTGGTTCATGTATCTTATTCATAACCTCACTGTCATTCATGTCATACATTCCACTACAGTATTCCTGCCATATTTCTAGAATTTGTCTGAATTCTGTCAGGGTATTTCCCAATTTGTCACATATAATATTTAATTGAGATTGAACATTTCTTGTACGTTTCTTTGAACATTTCGTAATCTCTTCCAGTGTTATGATACTGCTCTACTCTGGTACAGTTTTACACAAACAAACACACATAGTATTATTTGGCGCTCAGAGAAGGAGAAGAAGGAAATAGAGACTAGAAGATGCACTAGACAACATAAAATTTGAAAGCTATAGTTACCGACCGGAATCGAACCTGTCGCATCCAAATGACGACGGCGCCTCGCTGCAGGAACAAGTGTGCTTCGATGCACGACCAACTAGACCAGTGGTTCTCAACCTTTTTTGGCCCATGCCAAATTTGTTCAAAATGTCATTCCCCACCCCCTTTCGAATTTCCTCCCTATAAATACACCCCCCCCCCCCACCTTTACACTGTATTCATAAAAATGGAAGCTAAATTTAATAATACATACTAGAACAAGTCTAGACATCTACATAAAACGTGATTTGTGGGTCTACTTATGTTATAAAACGAATTTCATTAGAGCGAGAAGTACAGAGCCGTAAAATTTAGAGGGAAAAACAATATCAAGTAACTGGTTCTTGTATTAATGCGATCTTGAAATAATCTTAATTCCCTCCCCCCTGGAAACCCTAAAATTCCCTCCCTTCCCCCCCCCCCCAGGGGGGGGGGAATTCCCCACCAGTTGAGAACCACTGAACTAGACTAAAGATAGCAGCATAGGTATAATAATTTATATTAAACCAGCATAGGTCAAATAACAAACACACAAACACATCGGACCGTAATGCTGTTGTCGAGTATATATGAACAAACATTTAAAGAAGGAAATGATTGGTCGGTTCTAATGCTGTACACGTAAACACAAGAAATAAATGGGGAGAACCGTTGAGGCCACTAAGACAATTTTACACAAACAAACGCACATAGTATTATTTGGCGCTCATAGAAGGATAAGAAGGAAATAGAGATTGATTATTCTGATGCAGCAATCTTATATATATTGTTTTTTTTTTTCCTTTCTTGTGTTCTTTCTTATTTCTCGAGTTAAAGATGTATACTTCATCCTGCTGTTATCGGATTCACTTCCTTTCTTTTCAGTTCCCTTCGTTGTTTTATTAATTCTAACGTGTCTTATGTAATCCATGGCTTATGTTGCTTTTTTTGGTCGGAATTAAATCTTTGGCTGCAGTTATCACGATATCTCTAGCTTGTACTACCAATTCATCAGGTGTCAAATTCTCCCTGTATGGGCATCAAGACCCCAAACGATTCTATCGCCCTCTGGCCGGACTGTAACCTTTGCGTGTATATTGGTTTCATTTTCGTCAATGTGTCTTGATACTAATTCTTTATCCTAATTCTTTATCCTACTTCTGTACCCTAATTCTTTATCCTAATTCTTTATCCTATTTCGCCATCATAATTTCGTAATCCTAATTCTTTATCATGCCGGCTCCCTGGCCGAGGAGTTAGCAGCTTTGTCCGTAATCCCGAATACTCTCGTGGTTGACGTGAGTGCACGAGAATTGGAAATGGTTCGAGTCGCGCCAGTGACTTATGAGAGTATGGAGCCGGTCGCTCAGAAAGTCGTGGCGTGCTGATGAGCGTAATCTAGCCTAGGAATCAACATACAGCTGAAAGATGCTGGTGTTGACCGCAATATCCTGAAACAGGATGGAAACGCGGGAAAAAAAAAATTTCCTTATCATAATTCTTTATCATAATTCTTTATCATAATTCCGTACCTTAATTCTTTATCATAATTCTGTATCTAATTCTTTATTATAATTATTTATCCAAATTCTAAGTCATTATTCTGTTTTACTATTATTTATCCCAGCTCTGTATCCTTTTATTTTAAATCATGATTATCTATCCCAGTTCGTTAACATAATTCTTTACAGTAGAATAATAATTGGGCCGTGCTGGACCGTTACCGGTTACACCCCTGGCTCTGCCACTCTGCAGACGTGAAGATCCAGTGCCTTGGTTTACATACACCATTTGTTTCTGAGCATTAAGAGGGGAAGTCCCCGCTGAGATGGATCTTTGGTGCCGTACAGGAGGTAAAGTCTATAGACCTACCTCACTCCGGTAGGTGCAAACCCTTTTGGGCAGCAATATGATCCGACGCTCAATGCATTGGACTTATGGGTTAAAACTCAACCTTCCAAAATATTCATCGAGAAACGAAGTCCTCATAATACGGCTGTAAAACATGCGAATTTACACCGTGTAATGTAAGAGTGCTGGTCTCTTTGGCGAAATCGTTACGGACGCGGTTCGTAATTCCGCTTACCAGCGTCCGAAACACAGCTGTGCACGATTTGACAGCAGACCGCGTTGCGCTGGGTTTTAACAAATTGGTATGGGAGCCGGTCGTTCAGAAAGCGATAGTAAACTACTTAACGTAAATTTACCGCTAAAAATCATTATGGGAAGACTTCGTAAGAAAATGGAAGAAGAAATTATCGTGGTTCATGCTGGATTTAAACAAGGAAGAGGAACAATAGATCACATACAACAGTGGTAAAATGCTGGTGCTGACAGCGATGTCCTGTAAAGGATATGCAAAACAAAATGTAAGACTTGGGGCATGTGTATGTTATGGTATTCAGCCCATATTATTCACTGCAACACGGGCTTTTAAAAGGAAATTCCACACAACACTGACCTACCGCTAGAGTTAACTGATTCACTGCCAAACAAAACGTAGATTGGGACCGAACATGGTACACAATCAATTGAACAAGTATTATAATGTAAATATAAGTTCACTGAACATTGAAATTGTGGAAGATGCCAAGAAACAAAACAAATAACACGATAACTCTGTATGGCTATATATATAGTTTTTTAGTTCAAACGGTAGGTCTCGTGTGGCGATATATTATGCTACGGTACTTAATCAGTATACTATTTCAAGCATAGTGCTGGTTTATATTCCCCTGGCTTCCACCAACTTCCCAAAATCTATGAAAGCAACATCGGTATATGTTTCACCATCCTTGTCCTCGCCGCCACCTATATAAAAATATGACTCCATCCCCTGAAGCCATCGACTGTTTTTACTTGATCCGATATTCTACATCCATTGTATGAGACCGGGTCGATCGATGCGTTCCACTGTTGGTACGAAATGCGTCTGGGAGAAGAGGAAGCTTACTGCCAAACCAAAAGTCCTTGTCTATCAAGTCCTTAGTACTCTTCTTTATGGTAGTGAAACCTGATCAACTTACTCACACCAAGAGAAACGTTTAAATAGCTTTCAAATGCGGTGTCTGCGAAGAATACTTGGGATTAAGTGGCAAGACAAAATCACAAATACTAAAGTATTGGAAAGTTCAGGTTGTGTGACGGTGTATTCCATGCTCAGTCTTCGTAGACTTAGATGGATAGGACACGTTAGGAAGATGGATGACGGTAGAATACCAAAGTACATCTTTTTTGGTGAATTACAGATGGGTAGGAGATCTCAGAGTCGGCCTCTACTACGATACAAAGATGTGTGTAAGCGGGACATCAATAATACATGTATTGATAATGCACATTGGGAGCAAGTCGCCGCTGAACGTGTTGCATGGAGGGCAACTAGGAATAAAGACAACGGAGAAAATGATTGCAGATAAAGCACACCACAGAGGCGTAAGATGGAGAGACGTAATATCGCGCTTGATGGTGGAAATGACCATGTGTTCACATGCATCCACTGTGGACAAACATTTACAGCACGAATTGGCCATATCAGCCACATTCGCCACCGCCATGGGTTGCAGTTATTATGCCTTTTTGAAGCACAATGTACCAAACTATCGTCTGTCAAGGCGGAAAGGTGCCAATGAATACGAAATGCAGCCTTGCCAGTCACCGAGATAGAACTGAGGACTACTGTACCGGCAGACGACTGCACTAATAACTACTTCAGCAACTGCAGAAATCAATACTTATATATTAATTACAAAGAGTATTTATTAATCGGTGTATAATGAAACATACATGTATTTTACACCCCGGGGACACAATAGAACAAACACATTTACCTACTAGACTAGGGTCTCAGTCCACGTAAACAAAATGCAGGAGAAAATCGGCGAAAATAATGTCATAATATAGTAAAACCTAAGACAAATATTAATGAAATTAGTAAAAATAAAACACAACACAAGTGTCCGGAGTTTCAGTAGTCACTACCTTTGTAAAGAATAATACAAACATAGATATGTATGGATATTTTGCCCTGGCCATGCGGAGGTGCAGGGGGAATGAACAAGCTGGTAGGCTGGCAGGGAATGCACCTCTTGGTGGTAGATTACCTTTGGACACGGAAGAGGTGGTCGAGCGCCTATGGGACCAGGTGGAGAAGACGGGGGAACAGATTGAGAACCCTTATGTGGAAAAAATTATATTGTGGAGGATCGGCAGGGGTTCTGCAAGAATCACAAAATTGAGAGGGAAGACAAGGATAACTTTCAATCAGATAACGGTGGGAACGATTAATAGTATGACTCTTCGATGACTGTTGAGTGAGGGGACGAAGCGCGTATAGGAATGTCATGAGTGCAGTGATGTCGGTTCTTAGCTCAACTCAACTCAACTCAATATGGAACTAGAACACAATAAATATAAAAGGAATATTTACAAATGGAAAATTGAAGGACCGTGGATAGCAATAATGAGGAGAAGAGTTCAGTGTGGTATCGGAAATAACAGAGCTAAACATGAGCAATATCAGGCCGATGAAGAAAATCAAATCAAATCAAATCAAATAAACTTTATTAGGGTCACATATTGGGCGCGCAGGCCCGTCTTACATTCGGCCCTTCCAATCACTCGTCTTTCGTTCATCAATAGCATTACACATTTACATAGGAAGAAAATTAAACATTGTGAAATGAATGTTGTAAACATAAATAAGGCTAAATACCATGTTATGAGGTCCATCTCCCACCTATCCATACATCACCCCACCCACACACACACCCCCACCTACCCACACACACGCACACCAAGGGACACATACATACCCCACCAACCGACCCATCCTCTCCCGCACATCCCCCACCCACACACACTGCCCTCACCTGATCCCCCAACCAAAACACACTCGCCACCCACAAACATTCCCTAACCAACCCACACATCCCACGCCCATCCACATCCTAACCCACACATCCTCTCCCCACCCACACCTCAAACCACCTATCCCCCAGCCACATCTCCATCGACCACATATTCCCCACCCACGCACACAATCCCCCACCAACCCACAAATCGCACATCCCCAAACCATACACACACATCCCCACCAACTGACATGTCCCTACCCCCCCCCCCCACAAACACACACATCTCCCTAACCACCCATACATCCCCAATCCCCTCACACACCCCCACCACCCACACATACAACTTCCACCCACCCCCACATGCCTCACACACCTAAGAAGCTAAAGAGTAACTATTATATGGACGTGGCATGGCAAAAGAAGATAAGGGTGGCCATGGGTAATAATAGACAAAAGAATTTAAGCAAAACAGTAGCATCCTCAATAGAATTGATTCCCGCTAGCTGAACACATTCCATAGTAGACGTTATCTGGCTCTTAATCTTCATTCTGAGAGACGTGTCCGAGTTAGTCGTGCTTACAACAGTGACAAATACATTAATTGGTTAGTTAGTTGCATATCCTTTACAGGACGTAGCAGTCAACCCCCGCAGTTTACGGCTATTTGTAATTCCTGGGCAAGTTTACGTTCAGTAGTTTGCTATTGTTTTCAGAAAGACCTGCACTCATACCAGTTCATAAAAAAAAACAACGCATGATGGATAAAGAGAGAGGGGAGATGAAGGTAAAGAAGAAGAAGGAGGAGGAGGAAGAAGACGGTGGAAGAAGAAGGGGGAGAAAAAGAGGATGTGGAAGCAGAAGACGGAAGAAGAAGAATACAATAATTTCCTAATCTTTATTGACACTTCCGCCCGGATATCTGTGTAAAACAAGATTCGTCTTTCTGCTCCATATTTACAACACAAATTATTCCCACGTCACTCCATAATTTACACCCGACATACATAAAACATGGCATTGTAAAATCAAAGAACGTCGTTTTCAATATATTTGGCGCGATTATGTAAGAAGACATGCGCACTTTGGACACAGCTATTACAATTACAATTTATAACCCTTGGTATAAATCTTCAATTCCCACAGCTAACCGTAACTCAAGTGGCTGTATTATTCACACATTCCTTCTTTTTGTTGTTCAACTGTCCTTTCCTGCAAGAATGTTCCTGTATGCAGATTATCATGTTAATGTTCTCTGTAGAACGATCTCTCACGTCTCTTTAGGATTATCAATCAATCAATCAATCAATCAATCAAGCGCCATCTCCATAATGAAGGTTGGCAATGGTGGATCTCCGACACTGTCTGTCTCTAGCATTGACTGTACATTCTGTCAGATTTGGTATTCGTCCATCTTTTGATGTTATCTTCCCACTTGTATCGTTGTCTACCTCTTGCTCGCTTGCCTTCAACCTTACCTTCCAGTGTGGTTTTATAAGAGTGTTATGTCTTTTACCATGGCCGAAATATTTCACTTGCCTCTTTTTATTTCTTTCATCAACTCTCTTGTCATTCCTAGTTTTTCTAAGACCTCTGTATTTGATTATTTCTGTTTCCATTACATACGCCATATTGTTCTGTACATCCATATCTCCAGGGCCTCTATTCGACTTTCTAATTGCTTGTTCAATGCCCAGGCTTCCGCACCTTATAGTAGTGTTGAATATACATAACATTTGACAATTCTCATTTTTAATGCGCTGTTAATCTCTCTAAACGTTAATACTGATTTCAAGCTGCTGAAAGCATTTTTAGCCATTCCTATTCTCTTTTTGATTTCTGTTTCACTTCTGTCATCGTCTGTTATTATACTTGTATGTCCAAGACAGGAAAAACTTGTTACTTGTTCTAGTGTCTCTCCATTTACTGTGACGTTCATTGCTGACATATCGGAGGTTGGGGAACTATTTCACTCAGATCAAGAACAAACTGGCTTGTGTGTTATAGGTCCCTGTAACGGAATCACAGGGAAGTGACAGCATACCTTTCCACGAGTGGGTGCTGTGGCTTAGAGACAGTGAGCGAGATTCACAAGTCCCCGACACGCCGAGTCGAAGGTTCGAAATCAGCTGCAGACGATTTGGTAGTAGACCGTCTTGCGTTGAATTCATTGGTATGAGCGTCGGGTATTAAAAACAGCAATGGCAAACTACTGAACGTGAAAATTAGCTAGTGAATCAGAAACAGGCAAATAATTATGGTGTTGATTGCGACGTTGTGAAAGGTACATGCAATTAACTTCACCCTATCACGCATGGTGCAAGAGGTGATTAACACGGGTTGTACTTCAGACAGGCTACACCATCGCGTAAACAAATTCAAAATAACAGCTACCATGACCAAGTCAAATACGGTTTTAGTTGAGTTGGTTGAGATAGTATCCCCCTAAGGGCAACAAAAGAAGAAGAAAGTGAAAAACAAAATATATGTCTCAATACAACAAACACAACATGTATGTCTCAATACAACAAAAACAACATGAATGTCTCAATACAACAAATACAACATGAATGTCTCAATACAACAAATACAACATGTATGTCTTAATACAACACCAACGATATGTAAGTCTCAATACAACAAAAACAGCATGTATGTCTCAATACATCGAAAACAACATATATGTCTCAATAAACAAAATTAAAAATAGCGACAACCCATAAAACAAATATGGTAACAGATATCTTTCAACGGAGAGAAATAACAGAAAAGGAATATCTAGCTACTTTGTTGATGAAAACTGTGATAACAGACTTTCAAAGAAGAACAGGAGAACAGCGTGGCCGAATGGATAAGAGTGCGTGTTGTTGATGTCGAGGTAGCGGGTTCAACCCCTACACCGGTCAGTTGGACTAGAATGTTGACCTCTCGTCCTTGAAGTGGGAACGTAAATTACAAATACCTCAGAAACTGGAGTGGGTTTGCCTAATGGCGAGGGACACTGATAACAGGGAAAGCTAATCCACACGCAAAAATCATTCCATGGCAGTAAACGTAGGAGCACGGGTATGGACAACGCTTGAGTTCAAAGCGAGCAAACGAGGGGAGGGGGGGAGAGAGAAACAAACGTTTCTCTACAACGACTCAAGCAGTTACAATGGGGGGGGGGAGAGAGAGAGAGAGAGAGAGAGAGAAACAAACGTTTCTCTACAACGACTCAAGCAGTTACAATATTTCTGAATTGGAACACAGACAGCACAACACGCGTGAGACAACTCATAGTTCCTTTCGCAACATAAGGGTAAGAGTCCTGGATATGTAATATATCAGCTGCAAAATAAGAGTTCAAAAGACCAGATCGATTTCATTGCACCGGGTTTTATTCCATATGGCTCGGTCGCTTTCCGCAGGGCGACCTGCCGAAAGCGTCGCAGAAAGCACGAAATCCGTAGCTCCAGGGACGACCCCGGGAGTCTCCGAGAAAATTGTACTCGTGAATCGAACGAACGACGTAAGCCGGAATCGAACCCACGACCTGCCGAGCGCGAGACAGGCGGCGTACCACTTTATCACGGAGAATCTTTGAGCCTTGAAAAATGCCAGCACCTGTCGCAGTTAGACCCCCGAACCAAAGTACCATCTCCTAGAGAACTGTCTGACAGAGCTCTCCTACCCCTCTCCAAACATTGAAGCCCGTGAGGCATGCAAGCGCAGCACTGTAGTTTCACATGTGCAATGATGTATATTAAGACACAGCAGGTCGTGATGCAGGGTAACACACACGGCACAAATTTTAGATGTGTTATTGTCAAGACTGCAACGAATTCCAATTCCAATTCCAATTTTCAAAACAAAAATTCCAAATTCGGCATCGTTCAACCTCCCTCTTCAGCTGTGGTTATTGTTGAGGTCCATGCTTGTGTGGTTTATTCACCCTAATTCTTGTCTTGTGCTTTCGTACGAATGAATCCTATCTCGGACTGGCTTTATCTGCTTTTGTGTCTGTGACGTCAGCTGGGGGGTTGGTGGCGGCTATCTTTTGTGCCCGTTTCCTCTTTTGGTTTCTTTGTTGGTGCAGGCTCCTGACTCGTCTGGCTTGGCTAGGTGCAGTCCTTATTAGGACTTTTTATTTGGTCTTTTTGCCTCCTTTATTGTGTATTGTCCGTAGAAGCTTTTCGATGTTTTCATTGCTCACGTTGCGCATTTTTTCACTTTCCATTTTGAGTTTCTGTTGCCTTTCGATTTCTTCCTCCGTGGTCAGCCATGGGATGATCTCTCCGTCTTCTAAGTACGTGTAGTCGGCAAAATCAGGTTCATAGTGTGTATCTGGGTATTTTACCGGTCTCCTGAGTTTTTTGGGTTTCTTCTTTTCTCTTTCATCCCAGCGCCTTTTGAATTCCTTGTACCTGAGTTCCTCCAGTTTTATCGATTCTAGGCACTCCTCCAGGCTGAGTCCGGGTGGGTATTCTGTGCCGCCTTCAGAGATCTGGTGAGATGTTTCCCTCTTGGATTTCTTTGGCGTCGTGGTTGGAATGTTGGCCTTAGCTTGCGGTTCCGGCTCGGTATTTTGCTGGATTTCATCTTGCGGCTTGTCTGCGTTCTCTTGCATAGCTTCTGTTGGTTTATTTTGGATTACTTCCATTTCAGCTTTTAGCAGCTCTCTCACCGCTTTAATGGTGCGTAGCATTTCTTAGTTTTCCTTTTTCATCTCGGCCATATGTTCCACTTCTTTCTTGATGTTTTGCTGGATCTCCTTTATTTCCGACAGTAGTTCTTCGTTGTCGCTGGTCGGAGTTGGCGTCCGCAGTGCTTTGATTTGTTTCTTCAACTCCTCTATTTGTTTTTGCAGTTGATCTCTTTCCGCTTGTGATATACCTTGTGTCTCGCCCCTCCGCATTGCTTCCTTGAATGGTGTCTTTGTGGTAATGGCGAGCTTTAAGACGTCTCTGTATCTCTGGAGGGACGGACAGCCCAAATATCTTGCTCCATGCTTGCCCAGGCAGTTGGCGCACTTTCTGTTGTTGTTGGGTGCTCGAAAGTCCGTGTCCTTGAAACTCCTTGAAGGCGTAGTGATCGGCGCAGTACCGGCAAATTTCCATCTTACTGCGACATGCTGATCTGCTGTGGCCGGCCTTCTGGGATCTGGAACATTGAGTAATCCTTGGTATGAATCCTTCAGGTTGTTGTATTTTCTTGTTTATCGATACCTGGCGTGGTATATCGCTGCCCTCAGTCGTCACCACCGCCAGCGTGGTAGGGATCTTTGAGTACGTTATGATCCGCTCCGCCTTCAAGATTCTGATGTTGGAATTCTCTTCTTGTAGCTGCTTGTGATTTGTTCGACTGACAGCTCCACTTGAATACGCTTGACAACCCATCGGACTGTTTTGACTCGAAGTTTCCGACTCTGGTGTCTTTCTCCTCCTTCTCAGCTGTGTTGGCTCTTGTCTGTGGTGGGTTGTCGTCGATGTTACTCGTAGTGGCTTCAGCGCTCGCAGTTGCGAATGACGTGGACGCGCAAACGCGCAATCAAGGAAACACCCAATCAGGTATTTGAGGTACACCATCTTCTCTTCATCTTTCTAATCCTCTTCTTATGTACACCATCTTCTCTTCATCTTTCTCATCCTATTCTTATGTACATTACTTTCTCTTCTTTTTTCTCGTCCTCTTCTTAGATACACCATCTTCTCTTCGTCTTTCTCATCCTCTTATTAGGTATACCATCTTTTCTTCACCTTTCTCATCCTCTTCTTCCACCACTTCCCTAACCAAAAAATGTGTTTCTTTCTGCAGCAGAAGCGGTTCCCAAGTTCCCACCAACTAGTACCCGTGAACACAAAACAACAGCGCCATGGTCAGAGCTGCTATTTTCGTCCTTGCATTCATCCTGGTGGTGCATTTGATTTCAGAACCCGTTCACGCAAATTGGTTCGGGAAGAGAGGTAAGTGAAAGCCCTCACATCAGTGGTAGCTCTTTGATAATGCGTCTATCGCACGTTTCCCTCTCTTTCCATCCCAACTACTTCTTTCGTTATGAGGATTATTTTAACAAGTGGCCTGGCCTCCAAAGTTAATCCATCTTAACATGGGTAGTAAGAAAATGTTCATGGAAGGTATTTATATATATATATATATATATATATATATATATATATATATATATATATATATATATATATCTGTGTGTGTGTGTGTGTGTGTGTGTGTGTGTGTGTGTGTGTGTGTGTGTGTGTGAATGCGGGGAAGTCAATAAGAAAGTCACAAATGGCTGTAGAAAACAGTTAACAATTTGAAACAAGTTTATTTTTATACATACATTGTATCTTTATTTCTCAACATAATTTCCACCATCATTGATGCACTTATCCCATCGTTTTATCAGTCCTTCCAAACCGACTGCATAGAACTGCGTGCTCTGTTTTCTAAACCACGTTTTCACTTCATATTTAACTTCGGCGTCATTCGCGAAATGTCTCTCGTAAAAGGTGGGTTTTCATTGGACTAAAAAGGTGCAAATCGCTAGGGGCTAAGTCGGGCTGTAAGGTGGATGTTCCAGAACTTCCAACCTTAGTTGGTTAATTGTCTCCTGGGTTAATCGAGCGGTATGTGGTCTGGCATTGTCATGACGAAGCAACACTCCTCTAGTCAGCAGTCCTGGACGTTTTCTTCGAACTGCATCATGAAGCATCGATAGAACTTCACAGTACGAATGAGAATTCACATTGTCATCTTTCTTCTTGAAATTGGTTAAAAGCACATCTTGACAAACCCAGAAACTGTCAGCATAACCTTCCCTGGTGATGGCATAACCTTGAATTTATGGGCACAAGGCGAAGAAGGAAGTTTCCATTGCAATGAAGCACGCTTTGATTCGTGGTGGTAGTGATTGTAACGAGTTCACCTTGGGTAGTGAGAGTGAACCACACCCGAGGTGTCTCTGGCACTCCCGTGTATTCTAGCCCCAGGGGTTGGACAGGCAGGTACACATTTTTACTCTGTGGTTGATCTCATATTAGTTAATTATGTCTACAAGCCCCTCCAGATTCTAGACCCCCACTAACTACCTACTCCTGTGGAACAATGAACACTTAGGCATCGTCCGAGATCACACTCAATCATTATACAAAGAGCAAGTCAACGTACATAAAGTTTATTCTACCCTTGAGAATATAGAACTGAAATGAACATCCTGATAGAATAATCTATTTACACAAATAGAACATAGAGTAGAGACAGAATCAGAGATAATATTGTCATCATGGAGTTGAGAAGTAGATTGGATGCAGATGTCCTGTCCAGTCGGTCCACCACTCACCCGGCTTCCTTCCAGTGAGATGACTAGAACCTTGGGGACCACTCCGTCCCCAGAGCGTGGATCCTCAACACTAGAGTCATTGATGGACCTCACTCAACTGGACCAATTACATCTGTATCACTCCCACGGAGTCACTGTTAATACACAGTTCTCTAACAACACTGGTTGGGAAACAATCCTCCTGGACTTGTCTCCAAGTATTCGTGACTTCGATTAACCTAAGTAGTCACTGACCAATCTAATGGTCCATCAATCATAGCACAGTAACACTGTTTGAAGAATATGTCACTGACCAATTCAATGGTCCCTTCCTCACATCACAGTAACACTGCTTGAAGAATATGTCAATGACCAATTCAATGGTCCCTCACAGTAACACTGTTTGAAGAATATGTCACTGACCAATTCAATGGTCCCTTCCTCACATCACAGTAACACTGCTTGAAGAATATGTCAATGACCAATTCAATGGTCCCTCACAGTAACACTGCTTGAAGAATATGTCAATGACCAATTCAATGGTCCCTCACAGTAACACTGCTTGAAGAATATGTCAATGACCAATTCAATGGTCCCTCACAGTAACACTGCTTGAAGAATATGTCAATGACCAATTCAATGGTCCCTCACAGTAACACTGCTTGAAGAATATGTCAATGACCAATTCAATGGTCCCTCACAGTAACACTGCTTGAAGAATATGTCAATGACCAATTCAATGGTCCCTCACAGTAACACTGCTTGAATAATCAGATATGGCGACTGAAATGTCACTGAGTCCTACTCGAACACAGTTCATAATCTTCATACTGGGTCAGTACATTATTAGAATCAGACATCTAATTTCACGGAAACAATTCAGGTTGGACAATAATCAATTGTCCCTTCCACCTGGTAACACTTGCCCCAAGTTAATAGCTGGTGTAGTTCTTCTCAAGACCTGCCACTATAGCTGTCCAAAGAACCATTCAAGTGTCTAAATGTCATTTATTTCCGCGTTTAGGCAGAACCACCGTAATAATATACGGTCAGGTGTTTCCTTTCTTTGAGCATGCTTGCTCAAAATGCTGAAATGTTCCTGGCTGAAATAGAGTATCTTCCAATGTAGAAAAACATCACAAACCATCACGTCCCACACGTGCACCTTCAGGGCACCTGTATTACTTGATGCAACCTTCACGCATGGTGAATCACATTGGGTACATGGTGTGGTTGAGTCTGGCGTGATAAGTAAAGAATTGAACCCTTCGCTGTGTCACACGAAGTGGTTTCCTGCCAACGACAATTATAGTTGACTGGTTCCTCAACAGGCAAACTCCTGAAAAGGAAGAGCGACCGGTGAGAGTATACTGGCCCAAACATTAGTCCACATGCATCCTACCAATGACTACTCCACCCTCAGTCATGCTACTTAGTTATGCATATAACCAAAGCATTATCTCTATATGGAGAGTAGTAAAGCATGGGTTCAGGAATGTCAGCTGTGGCCTCACAGAACAGCCCGTCACACAGAGCAAGAAATCAGAATGACGAGTCTGATCGTAGGTCTCACCTATCCCTAATCATCTACCAGTCGTCGCTGACGTCAATAGTGATAGTAGGCTGTTATCATAGTTCTAATTTAATCGAACTAAACAATAAGGTAAAGAGTCCCTGGACTCGTTCCTAACATCATCAATGTTCATTAAGAAACATAATACTGATCAATATACCATCCCTCGGGATATAGGAATAGTACATGATCACATCCAATATGTACACAATCCTGTTTGCTGGTGGGACCACCTGTCCACACCATAGCAAACTCTTCTTATCAGACTCTGCCTTAGAGTCAAGAAGCCTTCTTGCGAATACATGTTCCCCACATGTTCCAAGGGTAATGTTCCCGTTCAGCCCTCCCAAGTGGCTTAGCCTGGGCTGGACCGAACTTCATCGTTGGTCTGGTCTACCAACCTATACTTTCATAACTTGCTTTCACTTCCCCCATATCCTATATGCCCCCTGTCTCATACAGCCTCCTTGCATCCTTCCATACCCTCAGCACCTTAGCATTCACTCGCACTAGCGCCAGTATGAAAGAACAAGATAGCCCCGACAAGAATTCAGAACGCATATGTATATCGCGACGGCACGCAGTGTTATCACGCGTCGACCTATTCGGCGTTCGGAATTACTCCAGGAAGTATCACATGCCATGACCTAATATATATACACAATGCCACATCATATATATATATATCACCAATGCAGACTTACCTTTCCACAGAAATCCCGTGTTCCACACAATGAATTCACTATTAAGTTACTACACAATAGTTACATCATTCCTGGTGGCACAGAACTAAGTTCTTTCTTTACTTAGTAACTAAGCACAGTTTTGTCTGAATCTCCACCTATCAACTTACCTGGTTTTCTAACCGTTCTTCTGGCTTCAGCACTGACTGACATAAATCTAAGTTTCTATCAGGCACAAGTAACTATGTTTTATTCTAACACAGCAACCTAATAGCTGCAACGATTTGCAATATATGGTAAATATAATTTGCCTCCATATAGCCCACATCGCATTCCTGCGTTCCCAACAGCTGATTCGCGAACACACAGTAAACAAACACACGATTAGCCGTCAACCGCGTTATCGATCGGTTTGCTAATTAGTATGCAAGGACATCCGCATAGGTAATGAGGTTAGAACAATGGCGTTTGGTACACACTTACAAAGTTAAATGATTTATACAAATATGTACCTGAATGTCGAAAACCAGATTCCATTCAGCTTCAGAACTGTTCAAGGGCTTCTCAGCTTCCTTTCCATAACAGTCAGCCGAATCATGGTTGAGGTGAGACGCAACACAAAATGGCTCACACAGGCCTGCGTCAGCTCCGTTCGAGCAAAATTGAAGTGAATGGCTGGTTTAGCCAATTTCCCCACTCGTGCCAACTCAATGCACACGATGAGCTAGTGCTTCTTGAGAAAAGACAATTTCTCGGGAAACCGTCATTCCCCGCCTAGAATTTCTAGATCTCTCTGCACGAGAATTTAGTGCGATACCAAGCCTCACGGGTCACTCAAATTCCGGTGTTTCGAGAAGATTCTAGATAGTAATTCCTCCATCGGCTTCCCTGAGTCTATTTTTAGCTGGGAAAGTCCCCCGATGACGCGCCAAAATAGTGCGGGATCTTTACGACCCAAGACAGATAAACGCGTTTCGTCACAGTGATGCACCCATGATTCATCCCCAGTATAAACAGGAAGTATTTCCTTATAATGTCCTTTGCAGGCAGTCCTTTTGCCCACAAAAAAACGCACAACAGCACGTTGCTCTTTGGTTGTACACTCCGTAAGTATAGTCGCCATTATGTTTATGCGCTGCGCGTGCACATGAGACACCTAGCGCCACCTGACGTACGGGAATATAAAGTTCGAGGATGCTGTCACTTAATGACACCTGTAGAAAACACTAAATATATTTACCTGCCATTTCACAGAACTGTGTGACATACTTATTGACTCGCCCTCGTGTGTGTGCGTGCGTGTGTGTGTGTGTGTGTGTGCGCGCGCGCGTGTGTGTGTGTCCCATTTCACACATCGAGTTCACATTTGTCTATAAACATATGGCAGTCAATCCATCAATCATGTGCCATGCCGGAAAGCGTGGGCTGTCATGACTCGCCATTTCACTCGATCACCAGAGTCGTGGATCAGCTCAGTGTTCCTGTCTCGTCCATGCCACGTGACCAAGCCATCCAGGTATTTTCCTATCGGTCTTCCTCTTGGTCTGTTCCCCTCGATCTTGCCAGTTGTCAATAAGTTCTCCAATCCATTGATTCTCATACCATGTCCAAAAAATGTTGACTGTCTACGTCTAATTTCTCTAATCAGTTTACGATTTTCATTTGTCTCCTGTAGTACTTGGTCATTGGTTTTTCTGTCTGTCCATATGGCACCAGCGCCATATACCTAAGAGATGTCTGTCTGTCTGCCTGCCTGCCTGTCTGTCTGTCTGTCTGTCTGTCTGTCTGTCTGTCGAACAATCCATCGATACATCGATCTGTCGATCCATCCATACATCCATCCGCCCTTACTTCTGTCTCTCCGTCTACACACCTGCGTACATGTGTGTGTGTGTGTGTGTGTGTGTGTGTGTGTGTGTGTGTGTGTGTGTGTGTGTGTGTGTGTGTGTGTGTACGGGGTTGTATGTGATTTGTGTCGCTTAAAAAGCTTAAAAGTCGAAAGGGTCGACTTCGTTGGAACCCACAACCTTCGGAGCCCGAGTCAAACGGCTTGACTACTTCGCCACGGAGACTCCCATGTGATTTGTGTATATATATGTGTGTAAGAACATTTGCACGTATGTTTGTCTATCGTGCATACAAGTAAATGTTAATGTATATGTGCATTATATGTATAAGTATGGGTGTTTTTTTTAATATATATTTCATTTAATTGTGTAGGGGTTGGTGTGTCAGGATGTGTGAGTGTTTATGCGTAAGCATGCATTTGTGCATGATGTGATGTATGCCTTTTAGGTGTATATGTATGTACATATGTAAGCATGTATTTGTGTCTGACTTGATATATGTGTGCAGGTGTATGTGTGTATACATATGTAAGCATGTATTTGTGTCTGACTTGATATATGTGAGCAGGTGTATGTGTGTAGGTGTATGTGTATGTACTGTTTATGTTTGGTGTATGCTTTACAGCAGTGGTTCCCTAGCTTTTCAAGCAGAGGGCCATATCTATTATGTTAGATAGTTAAGTGGGCCACAACGTTATAAAATTATAAAAGTCGTGCAATATCATTCTTACCTTTCTTAACTTTCGTCAACAAGATTCTAAAACTTTAAAGATAGTCAGTGCCAACATTGCACTGCGGTCATTTTTTTTTTTTTGGGGGGGGGGGGAGTGGGTGTTAAAATCAAACGTTCATTTAACAATAAATTTTTAATCAGTTTTGAAAACCGCTATAAATGTAATTAATTTACAATTGTAACTGTTCTTCATAACCAGTTACTTAAGTTCAGATGCCAGTTTATCAATGTCTGGGTACAAATCTGTCGTGCCCAAAGTCATAAGCGCAGCTAGATTACTGTCTGGAACGTTGCATTTTTTAAATTTTTACAACGGTCATTGCGGAAAATAACTGCCCGTTTCTATAAGTCGAACCAAAACGACACATGTATCTCTGGGAGAATGAAGGCAAGTGTTCAAATTATTCGACAGGCAATAGTCGCCAGAATGAAATCATATGATCAGCTGAAGGTGAAGCAGCCAGCTCCAGAAATTTACATCACAGTGCAGAACTGCATTTCACATCAATTACTTCGTGCTGAAGGTTTTGCTGTAATTAAAAGAGCTTGGCGTCAGGAAATACGAACGGATTTATGAAGAAGGCAACACTATCCTCTTCTGTTTTGAACTCTTGAAATCTCGACTGAAAGATATCCAGAAGACTTTCAACTTTTACTGTGTACTGTAACAAGTCACATTTCTTTTCCACCACAAGCGTCTTCAGAGTTGGAAACGCCTCTACATTCCCTTCAGTCAGCTGTCCCTTAAACAGTCGTAGTCTCATTTTAAATGAAGAAATGTTACCGCACAAATTTGTGAATAGTTTGTTTTTTTCCCCTGGATCCTCGCATTTAAAGCGTTTAAATGAGACATGATGTCCACCAAAAATGCCAGGTTATTAAGCCCGTTATTGTTCAGCAGACATTCCCGTTCTGTAGGCAATTCATTTCTATCAGACAGAAACAGATAGACACTATTTTTTTTTTCAGGGCCCAGAAACGTGACAGAACTTTCCCTTTAGATAGCCATTTGACATCACAGTGTAACAGTAGCTCACCGTTCAGGTCTGATAGAAACTGTCTGAACTCACGCCTGTTCAGCGCCTTACTTCGAATTTTGTTCACACATCTCAAAACAACATCCGTGACATGTTTCAGATTTAATGTCTTTCCACGCGGAGCTTCTTGGTGAATGATACAATGATATTTTAATATAGTACGGCCAAGAAATTATTCCAATAATGATAGACATCCAGACTTTTTACCCGTCACAGCCGGATCACCGTCGGTGCACACACTGTCCAATTTGGTCCATTCTATGTTGTTTTTCTCTACACACAACTTTAGAGTTTCAAACAGATCAGTCCCTTTGATAGTTGCATGCATCGATTCAAGTCCTAGAAGTTCTTCAATGACGTCAAAATTATCGTGTATTGCTCGAACAAAAACTGCGACTTAAGCTGTGTCAGAAATGTCAGTGGATTCATCCATCAATGAAAAACATCTTCACAAATTTTCATATGTGCTGCTACTTGACGATAAATATCTTTGGCTACTTCTTCAACTCGCCTGGCCATAGTATTATTAGACAAAGGAATCTGATCAAATTTTTTTCACACTTTTTATCAACAAGCATTCTAGCAGCAATTTTAAGGGAAGGCTTGGTTATTTCTTCTGCATCATTGAACGACTTCTTTTTGCGAGCCAACAGAA